>PVKN010038439.1:0-11061 GCA_004027915.1 Capromys pilorides
GGGGTGGGGGGTGGGGGGACTGGGGGTGGGGAGGGGGGCTGGCATGGCATGCTGGGGATCAAACTCCGGTCCCTGCATCTGCCTAAGCAGGTGCTTTAATGCACCGAGCCATCTGGCCGGCCCTACCTGTGCAAACCTAAAAGAACCAACATCCATGAAGCGTACTCTTAGCCTTCCAAGTGCCAAAATTAAAATCTGATATTGAAAACATGGCACTAACACCTCTATTCACGAAAAGGTCTGTTTGTGAACAATTTGGCTCATGAACAGAAGTGTGGAACAGAATTTTGCTTCTGGTTGCGAACTCTCACAGGGCTGGGAGTACAGCCACGGCCAGTGTCCACGCGCAAACGGGAGAGCAGCCACATTCCTCAGAAAAGTGGAGTATTCGCCTTGCGAACGGAGGTGCCACTGTACAGATAAAAAAAAAATCACCAACTTGGAAGATAAGACATGCCTCTAAATATATTTTAATTAAAGTCATTCCACATTTTGGCAATTTCAAAAAAAAATATTTTGATCAAAGAATTCTGAACACATTTAAGAATAGTTTGAGCTAAATGAAAATGAAAATACATTCCATCAAACTTTGGGCAATGGGTGCTCCGATGGTAATTTGAAGCAATGACTTTAAATCTACTGCATAATTATATGCATATATATTGGAAAAGGAAGATCTCAAATCAGTAATTTAAACTTCAACCTTAGACAACAGAAAAGAGCAGTGAGTTCATCTCAAAGTAAGAAGTAGAAAGCGGGTGATAAAAGAATTGAAGCAGGACGTAATGGATTTGAAAATAAGAGCGCAAGAGGGAAAAGCCAACAGCAAATGGAAAAGCTGGTTTTCTGAAAAGACTGATAGAACTGATGAACCATGCTAGAGCCACTGAGAAGAAAAGGGACAGAAAATGCGTCACTAATATCTACTCAGGCTAGTAGCTGCTACAGAAGTGGAATAAGAGTCACCACTCTCCCAAAACAAACAAACAAACAAACAAACAAACAACTAGGAAATGCTAGGCCTACATACCTTTATGGCTGAAGCCTACCAAGTCTTTGAGCGAGAACGGATTACTATAATCTACAGGAAGACAGAAGCAGGAGGGACACCCTAAATCTTTTCATGAGGCTGGCATCACCTTAATATCCAAAATAACACAGGTGTATCATGAAGGGCAAGCTACAGCATCTCTCAGGGACAAGGAGATAAATGTCTTTGACACAATGCCAGTACACTAAGCCCAACCGCATGTGCGTGAAGGTACACCTCATGAGTGGAGGGAGGGGTAAAAAGAGAAGAAACAAAGGGCTTGAAAATGACCAAGATTTGTTGTGTGCATGGATCAAGTCCCGAAACAAACATCATTATTTAAAATTCACTACTGAAAACACGCACACCAGATCAAGTGGGATATTTTCTGGTATGCAGTGGAGAGTGGTTCCAGGCTTGGAAATCAATGAACGCATCTCAAGCTATCCAAGGGCCAAGGCGGCAATTGCCAAGCCAGTAAGTACAGGGAAATACCTGTGGTAAAGCCTAGCTCCCATGCAGAGAAAAATATTAAACCCAAAACCTACAGGAAATGACAATAAAGGGAAACTTGTTTACTCTGACAAAAAACTCCAGGTTAAGTATTCAAGTAATGTTTTACCTAACGGAGAGAAAGTGGGTGGTGCTCCTTCAGAACGGGAACACAACGGATCCTCATCATGTCTGTTAGCCCCGCACGGAAAATCCTTGCTAAGGCAGCAGGAGAAGAAAGGAAAATGACAGTAGACAAACTGGGAGGCAGAAATCAAGCTGGTTTTGTTCACCGGTGAGGGAAAGCAGGATATACAGTAATTAAAAAAAATTAACATCTGTAAAAGCATACCATGGTACATTTAAAATATCACCACAAAATATTTACAAAGTTAAGAAAATCAGGTCTTCCACGTACTGCTTTTCAAACGGGGGATGCAGCTCAACAGATCTCCTTAGTATGCATGAAGTTCAAGTTCATCCCTTGCCACAAAAGGTCAAAAAGTAGCTCTTTGACCTCTTTGTTTTATATTATTTTTCTTCTTTTTTTGTATATTTAGTACAGGGGCTACAGAGTCTCACTACACAGATGGGACTCCTCGTGATCCACCTGTTCTCAGCCTCCCAAGAGCTGGGATTACAGGCGTGTGCCACCACACCCAGTCTCAGTCACAGTGTCAGTGCGCCCTGGTGGGGCGCACCAGGCAGAAAGTAGTAGTTGGAATGCCTGATTTTCTTAACTTTGTAACTATTTTGTGGTGATACTTTAAATGTACCATGGTGGCAGGGCCGACACAGCATCTTGGGGTCAAAGCCGGGCCCTGCATCTGCCTAAGCAGGCAGCTTTAATTTGCTGAGCTATCTGGCTGGTCCACTATTTTTCTTTATACCAACATTTCCCCCACAAATTTTATCAAAGAGATATTTTTATGTATTTCCTTAAAAATAATTGGAACGCTCTGGCAGTGCCTCTGTGGACGTGTGTTCCCACACATGGAACCTCTTTCCTGGCCATCGGTGTGGCTAGACCAATTAGCAGAGGCCAGAATTCCACTGCTAGAAATTTAGTAGCCTTTTCTGGCACTGATGCAAGCTGCATTTTGCCTTTTCATGAAGACAGAGCAACCTAATTGGGTCTGTCCGAGCCAGCAAATGAGGCCTAGTGTGGAACGGACAACAGGAGAACAGCGAGGCTCAGGACCTGAACGGAGTGGCCACCGGGAAGCTCTGCCTCTCTGCCTCGGCCTGCGCTCCAGGCTCCCCACGCTGTCCTTCCCGCTCTACCGACTTCCTGTGGAGTACTTTCTGTGCATGTGTAGAATAAACACTCTTCCACGCCCAGCCCTGAGTTTTCTCATTCCTGGTTTAGTCGCATGCAGAAAACAATCGGCAGCTGTAGGGATCTACCCCCAAGAGGAGTGCTCCGTGTCACTAACTCATGAAGGACACGCAATGCTGCACCACTCCACTCACTCTCGCACTGGTAGCATCACCCCTGACAGGGCGGGCGGCCTCCCAGTGTGCCTGCTGTCTGTGCTGGTAAGAGTGGACAGTGGCTCCTGAAGACTGGAGGAGTGCTTTGGTCAGCAGGTAGTTTGTAGTAAAATTAACAGTTCCAAACAAACCTAGGTAATTTTGAAAGAAGAAATTATTGCATGTGTCTACATAATGATTTTTTTTTAATCTTCAGCTGTTGTTTATTGACCCACAGGTGGGCTCTATAGCAACAGGCCTGAGGGTGGCGGGGAAAGTGTGTGCATGGAGTGTCGTTACAGAGAACCGTGCGCAGGTTGAGTGGGGAGGCCAAGGGGACCGGGGAGGGGATCTGAGCATCTGGGTCAGGACCAGGCTGGCACACCGGATCCACTGTTCCATGCCCTCTGCCTCTGTGCTGGCCACCATGGCTGGGTTCTCTGGCATCTGCTTTCTATAGGGACACAACAGGACACACAAAGGAGGTGAAGCTATGGCCTTCCCGCAGCCAGCTTTCAAAGTCCCTTGCTGGGGTGAGGACACAGCCCATACAGCCAGCTCTGGGCCACTGCGCCAAGTTAAAGGCGAATCACAGAGACACAATCTTCCTCGTGTCCCAGCTCGCGGGTGCCACACTACAGCCTGGAGTGAGATGCCACAAGTGTTGCTGGCCTAATGGATGGAATGGGGGAAGGGGATGGGAAAGGAAGGGGCTGAGAGGGGCTCCAGGGCCTTCAGGGCATGGGCACAACATGCATGGTGTTGGTGAAGCCAGAGCCAGGTGCCACCCAGCCAGCACAATCTCCTGCCTTGAAGAAGCCTCGAGCCTTGCCTACATTCATGGCCAAATTCACACATAGGCGCACATCCTCAGCCAACATCTGCTGCACAGGGTCCTTGCAAAGGACGGGAAAGATGCCTTGGTTGCATCATGCCATCTGAGAGATGGCCAAGGGTGACTGCCTGCTGGGGGCCGTGTGCATGCAGTGCCAGAGTGCCCAAGAGGCAGAGGCTGCCACCTACCACTTACAATTATTTGAAGAGCTGCGCCATCTGGCCCCCATTACCAGCGACCCCACAGACACTGCCGCTGCCGTGGGTGCCATGGAGGCCTCCTTCAAGTGCTGCAGCGGGGCCTTAATTGTGCTCACCAAGTCCAGCAGGTCTGCCTACCACGTGGGCATGGTACCGTCCATGGGCTCCCTTCATGGCTGTGACCCGCAACCCTCAGATGGCACGCCTGGCACACCTGTACTGCCTACGTAATGATTTATTGCAGAATTCGCCTGTGCCTTTTTTCATTGCTTAATCATCCCAATTTGTGAACAACCCAATTGCTACTGACAGGAGCAGAGGGAAACCGTTGTCATCGTCCCAGGAGATGTTGCTCCGTGATGCGCAAGAAATTGCTCCTCACATAGATAGGCACGTCGGTGCATCTCAGGAGCAGGATTAGGATGGGAAAGCTAGATGCAGACGTCAAAAGATCGGTGTTGTCTCAGTTGTGTAGAGTCTCTGAAAAGGCAGAGTTGATCTACAATGACAACATCACAGTGTTGGGTGTGCAAGGCAGGGGACTGTGTGGAAAGAGGATGCACTGTTTTCTACAGTGGTACCAATGTTGTATATGTTGATAGTATCTCAGTTGTTAGTTAAGACACTCATTGTAGCTATCAAACTGTACACTTATGGGAGGGATTTTACTGCGTGTAAATTGCATTTCAGTTGAAAATAAGCAATACAGATGGTAAGCTACACCGAATGGCTTATTTTAAAGGCACTTTTAACCCTAAAATGGCAGCTTCATGTGCTCCAAGGTACTGTTAACTTCAGTATCCAAAAACAACATGAAATTGTTTTGAGGCTTTTTCTACAACTAGCATAGAGGAGTTTCGGGAGGGGAAAATCGGTGACCCAGGAAACGATGGAGTGGCTGCAAGCAGCACGTGCTAAGAGGTCCCTGTGGAAGTTCAGGAGTGGTACTGAAAGGTGTGTGCACCCCTGCATGCACGAACTCACAGACACATGTGTGTGGGCTCTTAGTACCTGTGTGTGTTGGCTGTGTCTATGAACAAAATGCCAAGATCTGTCCTAGCAAGCTACGCTTACTGCATGCAGGGGACACAGACTGGCCTTTCCACAGGGAAGGGTGGGTCTGCTTTCGGACTGAGACAGGGCAGCATGTCTGAATTAGTTGCATGTATTGCATTGCAGTCTGGCTGTCTTCTGGCTCTTGGGAGCACCTGGATCTTCTTGCTCCACATATTTTTCATTCCCAGTCACATCCTCACTTGTGCTTAGACTATGATTTCTCTAGTGCCTATGACTTACTTAAATGCGGAAAAGCTGGGATCAACGTATGGCCAGTTTGCGGCAAACCCTTCTCAGATTGCCAGGGATCCCACTGATTCAATGCACATGTGGAAAAATATTGAGAGTGAATTGTAGAGATGCATTGGATTACTGGGAAACTGAAAGCAGTAAATAGATAATTGAGTAGAAAATAGGGCTGGCAAGGTTTTACGAACTGGGGAGCAGCACAAAAGGCTGATTCTGGAGCCCCGTACAGCAGAGGTTTTGTACTGTTCAGGTGCAGCTCAGTAGCTGGCGGCTGCTCTGGTCACCTGTGACCTGACCGAAGACAGGGAAGACACTACAAGCACCTGCATGGTGGTGGACAGACCTTCTTCCTCTGGGGTTTCCACCCAATCATTGCTGAGTGGAGCCTACGCTCCGCCTGGGATAAGCTTACCGCACTCTGCCAGCTATATAAAGCCCTCAGGCATTCTGGGTTCCGCAGAGATTCCTGTTCCGGAAGAAGACAGTCTATACCTTTACTGCTTCAGATGAATTTAGTTTGCAAATCTTGCTCACATTAATCAGTTTTCCTGTTGCTAGAATATAACACCTGTCACCCACAATTAAAGAGAGGAGACATTTATTGTGGCTCACAGCTCAGGGGGTTCAGGGTGGCCAGCTAGCCCCAAGGCAGGAGGGGTGGGGCGGGGGGACAGTACACAGTGGGGCCCGTCGGAAAGCACTAAGGAGGAGCCAGACCTGAGGCCGCACCTTCCCCAGGTCTCTGTGGCAAGAACACAGTGAGGGGTGTGGCAGAGAAAAGCCATGAAGAACATGCTGGTGGGGAAGCAACGTGAGGGAACGGCGTGAGTGAGAAAGGGGTAGTAATCAGAGATGGAGCCCAGGCCGCACCTCCACGCAGGTCCAGACACACCCACACGTGTACCCCACCAAGGCCCGCAGAGGCTCCCAGGCCAACCGAGTTACACAATCAAGTGCAACCAGCACATTGCTTGGGGCTCCTAACAGGAAACAGAAACTGAATATAAGCAATGGAAGAGGAAGATGTTGAGGAAAACAGGATTGAAAGCCAGGTTTCAATGAAGCATATTAATCATAAGGAGGAAAATAACAATACCTAACCATTATATAGCAATCACAAAGGGCCAGAGAATAGTCCAAGGGCTTTCGATGCATAGAATAATTTAATTAGAAAGTCTCGTGAGTTTGCTGCTGATATGACTCTTGTTCTACAGGTAACAGAACGTGTAGAACTTATAGTCGGATGTAAGTGATAAAAGCACACAGTTTGGGTTTATATCTTGCTCTCTTAGTGCTTTCTCTATAGCAATTTCAGCCTATCTCTGACATTGCCTACTGAATTTTGATTAATTTTCACATATAAAATACACTAATTGTAACATATATGTATGTCCATGCAAATGTTATGCTTGCGTAAATGTAAATCTACACAGCCACACAGACCCACAAGCCCTTTGTGGTCGCACCTAGATCACAGTTCTCGGCGCTGCCCAGGAGGACAGTTGGCCAGCTCGCAGGCAGCTCCTGGTGCTGGTGTGCACCTGGCTCCGCCTCTGCAGGCTGGGACACTCAGGGCACCTCCTTTAAGCTTCCAAGGGGCTAACGACAGTTTCCATGCGGGACTGAGGAGGTGTTATTATTTCATTATTAATACATTATTAGTGATGTTTGTTGTCATGAGGGGATCTGGGAACATGGCTGATTGGGCTCTTCTGCTGTTTGGCCCACATTGTAGGCTGACTATGGGAGGATGTCTAGTCTTTCCTTGGGGCTCAGAGTTCCAAATCTCTAATCAGTTTTCTGCTGTTACTTGCTTGAAATTCATCTGTGAGGAGGAGGGGTCAGGCGTGAAATTGACTCTTTGACTGATGTCCCTTAAATCGCTCCACATGCCCTGTGTTGTCCCCAGGCTTGGCTGCACCAGGGTGGCGGTCACCTGGGGATGACACGACCACAGCCTGTCCAGCCTGCAGCCGAGGCTTCCCAGAAGCCCGAGCTTGAATCATCAACATTTTCAGATTCTTCCCTGACTCCAAAGGTCTGCTGGGCCCTGTTATGCAAATGAGGCATATTTTCCTTTTCCGTAATCAAAGTTGTGGGTACTGCCACTAAAAAAAGACAAGTGAAAGCTAGACAGAAAGGCTTCTTTTTGCTCATGCATTGGTATTTTCAAATTAGACAACGATCTTTGCGTTAACACATTTATGCAACGTTTCAATCATTCCACCACTGGGGTGAGGTGTGTCCGAGCAACCCTGCCGTACTGGCGTCGAGGCATCGGGACATGTGCCCAGCTAAGCCTTTTGTGCCTGCTTACGCATATCTCTTGTGAAATTAAATCTAGAGGGCATGCAAAACGTAAAAGCCTTTCCTAACTGGCTTCTTACTGAGTCCACGCTTCCCCGTGCCCCTGCGGGTGCATGCTTGCAACCCTGCACCCGGGCCTTTCTTCTTTGCTGTCTCACCAGGGCACGCTCTGGAGCCACCTCGCTCCGCTCTCCTCTCCTCTCTTCCGTCACTTTCCTTTCCCATATAACCATCCATTTTTCTGGCTCACATCCTCCGTGGGTCTGCATCCCCCAGTTGCTTGGCACCTGCTGGGCGCTGGGTCCCCTCCACCACTCCCAGCAGCTCCCCCATCCCCCCCACTTCTCCCTCCTAGCAGGTGCCAGAGCTCTGTTTTAGGAAGAGCTGGCCATTGCATTCTCTTCAGGGGGCTGCTTTAGATTCTAGTAAACAGACACAGAACACCACAACTCGGCCTTTGTGTGAGTGTCCGCACTCTTCCCGTCCACCTAGCGTCTCCAGCCACTCCAGCCGACTCCACAGCATGCGTAGGCCGGGAGCGCCCACGGGAGTCAGTGGGACACGGGGAGGCGGAAAGTGCCCGGGTGACGACGTGAGGAGAGGCAGCAATAAAACTCCAGCGCGCCGGCAAGAGTTGTGGGAACAGGATCCCCAAGACACTGCTGGAAGGAAGGGGCGCTAATGAAAGGGTAAGGCCGAAGTAGTCCGATCTATTATTTTTAAGGCCACTTGTATTGATCAACATAGAAAAGACATTTCTCGCTTTTTGGTTTTGCACAGGACGGTCCTTTCTCCACGGGTCAGCACTGGAGCTCAAGCGAGGGCTTTCCTGGGGGAGCAAATGCTGAGCAGGAGAAGCTTCGAGCTTCAGTTACTTCGTGGGCCAGAGGTCTCAGCGCGCCGCATCCCGCCGGGTCTGCAAGGTGCATCTCTCCTAGTAGGTGACTCTTGCAGGAAGTTGAGAGCTCAGGGATGCGAGGACAGTAGGGATCCACACACCGAGGCCGTGCTGTCCGGCGGAGGGGGCCCCTGCTTTCTGTCTGGGATGTTTTCAGGGGTTCTGAGTGCGCCCCTGCCGAGGTGGAGCTGTTCCTTCTAGAAGAGGTGGCCCAGTGTGTGTGTGTGTGTCGGGCGTCCTCTGGCTCTGGGGTCGTCCCCTCGCCTCCTCCTTTTGGCTCTGCGGTCCTGGGTGCATTCTCACCGTGAGGAGCTGCCCCAAAGAATGGCCACCTTCCCTGGAGGTAGGACTAAACCTTCAGGACTGTGAGCAAAGGTAAGATTTTCTCCTTACAAAACCAGTTGCTTCTGAGATCTGGTTACAGGGGTGGGCGCCTGGCTCGTGGAGTCAGAGGTGCGGGGCACCAACGGCCTTCTCAGCGGCCGAGCGAGGTAGGCACAACCAGGGCCATAGGAAGGTCAGGGTGTCTGGGAGGAGGGCGGGGGCTCGGCCGCTGGTCACCCAGCTTGTGGCAAGGCATCGGTGTCTGTCTTCCCCTAGCAGTCGCTGGGTGACCTTTCCAAGCTTGAGAAAAGTGAAAGGAATACAGCGAATGCTCATTTCCTATCACCTCCATCCCGCGATCACTAATATTTCTTTGTTTGCTTCATAAATAGGTTATCCAGTCATTATTTACTTTTCCCTTATATTTCTTCTGCTGTCTGGTAAACTTAAGTTAGATCTAAGGGTCATATGAGTCTGAAATGACACAGTTCTGTGAGGAAAAGTGGGTCGCCTGTGCCATAATTTCGTTTTGCGAGAAGGCATGCCCCGCGCCTTCCTTTGGGGGAAGTTGGGCTTGGGAGCATTTCCTTGATACCTGGTTGAAAATGCGCGAAGCTCGCCTTGGCATTCACCCTCCACACCTGGCTCTGGCTCATGGGGATGTGGCTGGAAGCAAGGGCTGAAGTGGGGATGATCCTCGTAATTGGAGGGGGCTCTCTGTCTGCTTCCTAGACTGATGGGGATCTGAAGGACACGTGACAGCAAGATAACACGTGCTTGTCTGTCTACAGCTCAATGAGAATGCAGTATACTTTTTTTCTGATCAAAATGCACAATGAATATTTATTTATTTATTTCGGAACTGGGGATTGAACTCAAATCCTTGCTTTTGCCAAGCAAGTGCTAATTCTACTGAGCTATCTCCCCAGCCCCTTATAAGGAACATTTAAATTTAAAGATTTGTTACAATTCCCTTTGAAATACACTTCTCCCACTTTAAGCACACATAGCTTCCTATTCTTTTCACTTTCTGAAGCAGCTCTGGAAGTCCTCTTTTGTGTTTTTATGAGATATGTTAAATTAAATAAATGAAACGGTGACTGCAGATATTTGGTATTGTCCAACAGAGGGGCAGGCCGGTAAGAACATGACAGTGTGGCCTCATGCCCTCCATCCAGTAGACTGGGAACAGTGTGACATCTGGCTCTTCCCCCAAGTCAAAATGACCGTGAAGGGAAAATGTTTTGAATCAGTTCAGTACATCTAGGCGGCCATAAAGCACAACTGAAGTCGCTCTCAAGAGAGGACTCCAGAGCTGCTGGAGAAAGTTGCAAGAAAAATGGGCTGTTTTTGAATTGAAGGCATATCTATGAGGAGATTAATGGCAATGTGTTTATTACTGTAATACATTTTAAACTTTTTTCATTTAATAAGAAATAACAATGGAGCAGTTTCACAACAAGTTAGTAGGACAGCCACAATAATTAATACAGTTCACATTATTGTCTTCATAGTAGTTGTTCTGAGCATAAGACACAGACAGGATAATTTTTCTAAACACTGTTGGTGCAAATATTTCTTCTTATTCAACTAACAGAAAGTAGTTGTATGCATAGTCCAATAGTCCATAATAGTAGTGGGTTATCGGTAGAACTGGGATTGTCGGAAGCTGCTGACTTGAGCTTTTTACAGCTCAGCATACTAATCTGGCTTTACTTTTTATGCCTTGTGGTTAAGCTTCTCTGCTGGGTGGTTAAGGCCAAGTTAAAGCAAGGCTTATGTAACAAAACATGTAACTTTTGGATCTGACAAGGTCAGTTAAATCCCCTCAGGATCAACCTTGAAGCCATGTACAGCATTTTGTAGAACTGTTGTCAGTGTCAGCTATCTGGATGAGTCATGGCCATTGTGTGATGACGTTGCTCTCTGTGAAGGCCTGATAGAATGTTTTCTCTCTAGGTGACTCTCCTTAGGCACACTATACATCATCGATCCCTTTCCTCTGTGGCCCCATAATCTCCTTGAACAGAAAACTTGGGAAACCACTGAGTTATAGGATGTTACAGTACAGGTTCTCTTAGGTCCAGAGTCCTCACTGACCTTGAAGAGCTAGGGTCAAAATATTGGCTGTCCTGTAGCCCTTCTTTTTCTCTAATTTTTTGGTCTACAAACTTAAGTTGTTAACCCTCCAGAAGAG
>PVKN010038440.1:0-11060 GCA_004027915.1 Capromys pilorides
CCATCTGTATCTTTATGATTATAACTCCATTCTATATCTTTATAATCTTCATGTTAGACTCATTGGGTTTTGTACAATTTATATAATTAAAGGATTTTTGGAATACTAACATTTCTACCACTTTTTCCCTTTCATATTGAATTTTAATTGAGAAATTAAGTTATTGAATATAGAAGCAAGCAATTATTGCATTGTTTTACACGTACATCACACTGGGAAAAGTAGAAACTGGAAGACAGTCCAAACTAGTTTGATCGCTCTGCTATATTTTGTGATTGTAATACTGGGTAAATTAACCTCCCTAAATTTAAATTCTCCTGTTAATACACCTATCATTTTTTATTCTCAGTGTATGCTTCTAGCTTCCTTTACATTGCTTCCCTCCCAACACGGAAGTACATTTTAAAATGATTACACTATCACACTGAGCTAACAGTTGAGCAGAGGAATTATTCTTACAGTAGAAACATTTTTGCATTGACAAAGATTTGCAAAGGTTCCGTGGCTGAAACAATTGTGCAGTGATAACTGGAAGAATTTTCCAGAGTCGCTGCCTGGGCCACTTTTCAAACTTTACTTCTACAACAGCACCTCCAGATTTGGAAACAAAAGAACACCTTGATAGTATGTTACATCTCCTCACCCTGTTCCAATCCACAGTACCTGGGAGCTAGGAGAATTGCAAGTCTTCCTGGAAGGCCAGGGTAGCTCACAGTAACTTAACTATCCATAGACATAACTTCAAAGCCTAAAGCCAAAGCAATTGCATTCTTTCTCCTGCCAGATTTCCCATCATGCCCACAGCCTCTCCAAGGTTAAGCAGTGGAGTATAGGTGTGGTGGAGAAGCTGCAGTAGAACAAGTATGACATGACAGTGAACATCTAACCCATTTTTATACATTAACACCAGCACACGACTGTGTAATGTTTTTTAAATGCTTTCCCCAAATCTGGCAGGAGTCTGCACAAGTGTCATCATGCTTACATCAATTTCTGCTTATAAATCTCTATGGTGTGTGTGACCAAATTGCTTACAGAAATGCTGCACTGTAAGAGCCATCCTCCTTCTTGTTGGGACTTGCTTCCAATTGAACAGCTAATTGTTTGTCCTCCCACCAAAACACAGACTCGCTCCCTGTCACTTCATGCCCTCTGCCAGTGGCTTCTTGCCCCCTCTCTGCCTCCAACATTGTTCCTTCTCATTCTTTTTTCAAAAACATCTGAGATTATGTGCCTTCCTCATTTAAATGCTGATGCTTTTCTATTGCCCTTGGGGGGAAAAAAATCTATGTATTTGTCATCTCTTCAATTTATTTCAATTTGTATTCCTTTCCCTGATGAATTGGATTTCTCTATTATGGTATTTTATTTTCTTCATTGCACTTGTTACTGCTTGTAATGATGGTTCTGTTACTTTGATTACTTACGGCTAATGTCTTCTACAGAAGTATGCTAACTCAGGGTGGATGATGGCCACTCATTTCTGTTCAGTGTAGTGCTCTCAGTACTAGTCCATTTGCAACACCTAGTAGGTATAGGTGTTAGTCAGCTTTCTGACACTACAATGAAATAACTGTGACAATTCACTTATAAAGAGAAAAGGTTTGTATCGGCTCATAGTTTTGGAGTCTCTGGTTCAAGATCAGAGTCCCCAGTGTTTCCACTTCTATTGGACATCACAGATGGCAACGACAGTGACAGTATGCTGGTGACATCATGAAGGAGCACAGTATTCACACTATTTACCACAAGGAAGCAAAAAGCAACAGAAGGGAGACAGTACCTTGTGAGGACACACCACTGTTTATGGCCTGAGGACTCCTGCTGGACCTCACCCCCGAATGTCCATTGCACTCCCCAGTAGCAACATATGAGGACCAAACCTTTAACATGGACACTGGAAAGACATTTGACACTTGCACTGCAGTGATTGGCAAGAAACGGTCACTGAATCACTGTGTGAGTAGAAAACAGAGCCTGTAGAGAGCTTAGTGCTAAAAAGCAAGGAGCAACTTGCTGCAGGTCCAAGGTCAGAAATCTTTCCCAAGGGTTCCTCCAGGGTAGCCCCCCAGCACCTCCTCTTGTTCATCCTCCTCCCATCCCTGTCTTCCAATTTCTTATCTAGGTCCACCAGTGTGTGTCTCTCCCATTCTTACTTTTACTGCCTTACACAGAACCTGTATAGAAAGAGCTAAGGAGAAGCTGTCAGCCCTCAAACTGCATCAGATACGTAAGAAAGGGGCTAACTCTCCAGCGTTGGGCTCTTGTTCACAACTGTGACACTGAAGTGAGAGGAAGTCTGCTGGAACCAAACTTCACATATCCCAGCAAAAATATTCACTCCTAGTGATAGTACTGTCTGAATCCCTAACGCAGTCTGTTTATCTTCCCTTGAATTATGCAAATCACATCATTAGGCAGTGCAGAGCCTATTCCTCTTAATGACTTCCTGCTTAGTTTAAAAAAAAAAAAAAGAGAAGTTTTCTGGTCACAATTCAAACAGGGACTTTAGGAAATTTTTAACAATTAAGCCCTGGTTTTCGGGAGTGGAGGGGGGAGATAATCAATCTTATTTGATGCTCTCAGTAGTGACCCAAAGGAAAGATAATTCTGCCTTTATGACTCATCTGAGAGAAATGAGGTTTAGAAAAGAACTGCCAGCTTCCCATGGACACACCTTTGAGTGTCAGAGCAAAGAACCAGATTTAGAACTCACCTCAGCTTCATTTTCTTACCCAGTGATATGTGTGAGATGTGTGAGACCCAGGGACTAGCTTACAAGGGCCAGCTCTTAAGCTTTTGGGGAAATGTCTGATATGGTTTTTAAGTATGGCTGTTAGTGAAAGTCAAATGATAGAAGCTTACAAATAAATAAATTTTATGAAAACAAGTAATAAATATTAAATACGTTGGTAAGTATCGAACAATGTTGTCCTACAGTGAGTGCTTCGGCATTCGTGTATACCTCATCTCTGTGGTAGAAAACTATACATTTTAAGGTGACTCTGTTTGGTGACACCGTATCGGCTCCTGTAGTCATGATGAAAGACTGTACACCATAGGAAGGTCTCAGGTCAGGCCCCGTCCCAGCACCCCCCAAGCTAGTTGTTAAATGCTCGCCATGTTAAGACTTCTCCATTACTCTGCCCTACCCCAAGACAGTGAGCGTTTCTGTCTATGAAAATGTCACAGCATGCCTTGTCTCTGATCTTGACACTCTGTGTCTCATGTAATCCTGCGCCGCTGTGATCTAAAGATTTACGTACCCTACACACATCTCCCATGGTGGAAGTGGGTAAGTAAATAAATTCACTATTGCTTCCTATGGCAATAGGAAAAGACCACAACTCTTTCTCGTGTTCTGGGTTCCTGGTTCATTAAATAAAGTATTTTGTTAATAAATATCAAAGGTCGCCATTCCTCTTAGTCCTTGCGAGCAAGAGAGAAATTCAATAATAAAATGGAAACACTACCAACAGTTGCCATGTGGACCATAGACAAGAAGACAAGCAACTGAGGCTAGGCTGTTTGTTCTCCTCCAAAGCTCAGGTCAAGAGGAATTGCTGAAGAACAGGAACTGAGTGTAAGGGAGCAGCCCAGGGAGGCGCCACCTTCAGGCGCGCATTTGATGCCTTAGAGCAAGGGCTTCTGGGAGCTGACTCTCGCTCTTGGCTTCGCTGCCACGTGGCGGACACCATTTCTCCCTCTGTTGTCTGGTGTATACTTCAGCGGCCCTCTGGTACAGAGGCGGAGCCCTTCCCAAATGCCGCATCTGTCTGCACCCTTATCTTGGGCTTTCCAGCTTCCCCAGTGCTAAGGAATTAGCTTTGATTCTCACATTATAAGTTATAGCAGTACCTTATATAATGGACTGAGACAGAAATATATCGAGGGACCTTAAATCAAATTTCTTTTCTCACAAAATTCAGATATTAAGTAAGAAATAAATAACTAGCAGAATTTGGCCCAAATAAGCCTCTGATTCCCCCTCCCGCTGATCGTGTGCCTCATTTTGAATTTAGTCGCAAAGGTCAGCAGACCCAAAAGCTGCGTCCTCCATTCCCACTTGGACGGAATGCATTTATTTTGCATAGAGAAGCCCGGTGCTGACACGCGCCTGGCGAAACGCAAATGAATTATCTTTCCCTATTAATGTGGCAGCACTGTTGTCCACAGATATTTATGAAAATATCCATTTCCAAAACTTGACACATAGGAAGCACGGAAACAGTCAAGCAGTTAGCAAGACAGTCTAAGTTTTCCTCTAAATCACAAGTTTCCAGCAAGCCGTAAGTAAATATGCAAAAGCTAACATGAAATTAGAAAATCGCTTCTTTAACCAAAGGTACTCAATGCAATTCCTCACCCACCAAAATATAGTAGCTTCGAAGCACATGTTAGCAATTTGGAGACTGAAAGTTTAAACCAGGGTTTGTTTGTTTATTTATTTTAATGTATTTAGTACAGGGTCTCACATACAGATAGGACTCATAGTGATCCTCCTGTTTTGAGCCTCTTAAGCGCTGGGATTACAGGAGCAAGCCACCACGCCCAGTTTCATTTGCTGTCTCAGCACATCCCGGGGGCAGGGTCTGCACAGCATGCCTGGGGTCGAACCCAAGTCCCTGTGTCTCCCTAAGCAGCCACTTTAGTCTGCTGAACTATTTGACCAGACCTCTAAATGAGCGCTTTAAAAAAAGAAGTTAGCCTTATTGGTTGATTGGTCCAATTCTGAAAATTTCATACAAACATAAAATTAGGAATGCCATCAAAAAGAATCACTGAGTTTACCTTCTGAGGCAGGAAAATACATATACGGTACCTTCCAAAATTACACATGATGCTGATATGTATTACACAGAAAAATAAAAAAGGACTAGCTAAATCAGCTTCAGAAATTCAGTGGGGGGTGGGGACTTAGATTTTCTTCGTCTGCTTTGCATGCTGAAAATCAAACCCCAGCACCTCTGCACCCTCATCCCTCAGTGCTAGGAGGGAAAATGACTATTAGCTGCTGGACTGTTTTGAGTCCCACATATCCAAATATTGGCTATGAACTTTAAGGATGTTTTGCAATGATGTTTGACTTTGGAGTTCATCAGTCATGGAGTATCTTGACTGAGGAGACAGCTATGTGGTCTAAGCGCCTGCCTGGCAAGCACAAGGACCCGGGTTTGATCCCTGGTACCACATGTCATGCTGACTCTGGAACCACGGGCATGTTCTTCTGGACCCAGAACCAGATACTGGGGTGGCACACTCTTATAATTCCAGCACTGGGGAAGCTGAGATAGGAGCATCACTACAAGTCTAAGTTGCATATCCAGACCCTGTTCCCCCCACCCAAAAAAATGGTCATTATGTAGTATTATTTTCTTCAACAGTGGGAAAAGATGAAGTATATCACAGCGAATCAAGAGCCTGTCTTTTTCCACACAGGAGGGTCAAGTAAAAGGTTCATAAGTTCAAGATCAGCCTGAACAAGTTAGTGGGACTCCATCTCCAACTAAAAAGTAGAAAGCTAAGTGTGTAGCTCAGTGACAGTGTCCCTAAAGTCTATCCTCAGTATAGCAAAGGAAAACCGGACAAACAAAAACAACAAAGTAAAGAAAATATCTAAAAGCTGTCATTTTTTGAGTTTTTCCAAAAAAATGTATTAATTTTAATGAAGATGTTGCTCTGCCCATTGCATGTTCATTTGATTTTTTATTTTCTCATGTCCATGTATATTCCACAGTCAAGGCCCAGTGGTCTACATTGCTTGCTGCCAAAGATGTGGCCCACGGACAGTGCCAGGCTGGGATCATTTTTCCCAAGTGGAATGAGATGAATATGGAAGTTCTATAACTTTCTGCCAGAGTCATTTTATCTCTATGAATCTCAAAATTAAAAATTGAAATAAAAAAAGTCAGCCTCCTATCCTGGGAGGCTGAGAGGAGAGGATTACAGTTCGGAGCCCAAACTAGGAAAGGTAGCAATTTAGGGAATACTTGTTTCAAAATAGAAGTTAAAAAGCAGAGAAAAGCAGGATAGATCAATGCAAGGGCCCTGGATTCAGTCCTTACTACCACAATAAAAGGTGGGGAGTGACAGTAATTAGAGCTTTTGCTCTCTGTCCTTTATTTTTATTTCTTTTCTAGATATTAGTTTTTATTTTCTTTTACAAATATTCTGGCTTGCAGCAAATTGGAAATTGAATAGCAACTGGTCCCCTACCACTGAGAATTTGAGAAGGATTGCTCTAGGTCAGATTTTATGAGGCAGCATCTCCAGTGTGGCTATGCAATAGCTTTGTGCTGTGGTGCACAGATGCCCTAGTGTAAGCTCTGACTGCAGCCCAGAGAAAGGAACTGCAGGACATGCGGGCCATGAGGGCAGAGCTAGGGCAGCATTGGGGACACAGCTCCTCGCAGCCTGCCCTCTGCACACAGCACCTCCAGATGCTGGGATCCACTCTTCCCCTGGAGCCTTCAGTTCTTAGGGTGTTAAAGCCCTGCAATTGCTAGCCATGGGTACTGTGCCACCTTCAAATTATCCTTCAACATGCCCAAACCTTCATAATTGTGCAAAACTTTTAAAAATTTACAACCTCACGTATCATCTACTTCCTGGGAGCTATTGTCACAGTTACAACTCTACCATTTCCCCACAGGGATACGAAGCCAGAATGTTTACTTATGAGGTTTAGGAATATCTTAGACCCTGAGAGCAAGGTCAGGCACACTGATTGAGTCTGGAAAAGCTCAACACAATCTCCAAGCTTCAACACTCAAGGGACTAAAGCCTGGCTTGTGCTTTGATACAGCTTGAGTTCTCTGCTCTCCCTGGAAATGGCCACAGAGGATTCTGCGACCCCGAGGAAGCTGCACTGGACAGAACTTCGTGATCTTGGGACACTGAGAGGGCCCCAAACTCCAATATCTTTTCTCCTTTTTTCCACTGCATTGGGATCCTAAACATGCTTGATGTCATAGACATCTGAGTTAGATAAAAATATTATAGGCAGTCAGACGGGGCTAGGCCCTCAAAGGATCAAATTTGGAAGATAAGATATTCTGCAACCATGGAGGAAACAGGCACTTCCACTGTGGGCCAGACCTCGAGACAAAAGAGTGAAAAAATGCAGCCATCTGCCTCCCTAGGGACAGACATCAGGGACTGATATTCTACATAGGTGTCAGTGACCTTAAAAAAGTGAGGAAGTGTCATTAACCGAGGCCCCTGCAGGAAAAGCTCCTGCTCTGCATTCATGCCCACTTGCTACAGGACATGAATCCCTGCTTGATCCCAGTTTAATCAATTTTACATGAGCAATTGTGCTTGTAGTCTTCTTGGTGGACCATAGTCTTGTCCCACCTCACACTCACCTAGGGTGTCTCCATGTTTCCCACCTTGGCCCCAGCTCGCCTTGTGGATTTGCTGTGTGCAAGTCCCTAGAAAAGGCAGAGTCCTTGGCAACCCACGCGGGTCCCGCTTCTGCCTCCCTCTAAGATACGAACTTTGTTCCCCAATGAATATATTCTGCTGTTAACCTCCATTGTTCCTAAAATTCATTCTTTGGTTTTAGGGAGCACAAGCTCGTCTTTCAGGTTGAGAGTTTCTTTCCCCTATATCACTGGGACAGAAAAACAATAGACCTGTCCAAATGTTTTCTGCTTACACATGGACTAATATTCTCTCTCTCTCTGCCACTCTCTGTCTCTCTCTCTCTCTCTCCCTGCCATTCTCTGTCTCTGTCTCACTTTCTCTTTCTCTCCCTCTTTCTCTGTCTCTCTCTGCCTCTTTCTTTCTCTCCCTCTTTCTCTGTCTCTCTCTGCCTCTTTCTTTCTCTCCCACTCCTTCTCTGTCTCTGTCTCTGTCTCTCTCTCTGCCACCCTCTCTCTCTGCCACTCTCTGCCTCTCTCTACCTCTCTGTCTCTCCCTGTCTCTCTCACTTTCTCTCTCACTCACTTTCTACCCCTTCCTCCCTCTCCTTCCCCCTCTCGTTGTGGATAACACCTAGGGCTTCAGGCATGCTACACAAGTACTCTATCATTGACTAACACCTCCAAACCTGGATACTGTTACTTTCATTACTACAAAGCTGATGCAAAGCCTCCCAAAACAAATGAAATACAGTGTGATCTGTTGGGAAACCCATCAGTACATCTACAAGTCATTTTCTTGCACATGAATTCTGATAGGTTCTACTTCCAAGTGGTGGAGCTAGACATATATGTTTATCTCTCCTCTCGGCAAAATGTTCTTAAAATAACAGTATAAGATTATAGAGGAGGTAAATGAGAAACTGAACATTTTCACAAATAGCTGCAAAACCAAAGGAAAGGAAGAGAAAATTGATAAAGAAATTATAACAAAGAATCTAAAACTTAGCCCATTGATAGGAGAAATTGCAAGCAAACTGGGAACTTCTCCCCACAGACCTAAACTTCTCCCTCAGTGTGAAAGGTGCAGAGACAAGAAGAAAAGCTGCCAGGATCAGCAACAACGGGCCCTTCCAGGGCTGTGCCTTCCCCTGCCCTGAGCCTTAGCCTACCAACAAACTACTCAGCCTAGAATTTATTTTAAGGTTCTGCTTTCCATTAACAGCTCTCAGTAATCTTTGGGAGAGTTTTCAGTTACAAAAATTCAAAACATTGGACAGACAGCTATGAAGCAAGGCTCAGAGGGAAAGGCCTTGAAGACCAGCGAGGTACTGTATCAAGTCACAACAGTGCCACGGGCAGCTGTCCCCCAGCTGAGGTGGCCCACTGCGAAGGGCCTGGAGCACGAGGGGACCTGTCTCAGCCAGCTTGTAAGGTCTCTGTTTGTAGCATAGTGCAGCCACATGGGGCATAGCAGGGTGTCTTTTCCATGCTTAACACAATCTGGATAATTTGCCCTGTGTACGAGTGCTCTTTCCCCAATCCCATCAGATTTGAATTTGCTGCTTGAAGACTGGTATGTGGAGTGGAGTTGATCCCCAACAAATAAACGAGTAAGCTTCAGATCGCACTTAGAGGCAGTACAGTGTAGTGGGTATTTGCACAAGCTCTAATTTCCAGCTTGGTTAGAGTAAATCTTTCTGACAATGAGAAATACATGGCATAGTAAACTGTCACATTTCAGGTTTCTTGTCTGCAAACTGGGGACAACACTTCAGTTCTCAGAGCACTTCGTATCTCATAAGATTTCGTGTGCTAACTCCCGTACAAACTCTCAGGCACCTTCCAGAAACAGAAAGCTTTAAGGTGTCATTCAATTACATCCATCTTGAGAAAGGAGTCTGTAAACCTTTTCCTTTTCTTTTTCATTTCTTCCTTTTTTTGTGGGGTACAGGGTGTCACTACACAGCCTGGACTCCTAGTGATCCTCCTGTTTCAGCCTCCCCAGCACTGGGATTACAGCCATGTGCCACTATACCTGGACTCAGTGGCCAGCTCAGTGGGCCCTGGGGGCATGACTGGCATGATAAGCAGGACTGGGGATCAACCCCTGGTCCCTGTGCTTGCCAAAGCAGGCACTTAGTCTGCTGAGCTACCTCACCAGCTCTGTAAACTTTTTCAAAAGGTCAACAGTAAAGATTTCACATTTTAAAGACCAAATATGATCTCTGTTACATACTTGTATTTCTTCTCCATTTAAAAATGGAGGAGAAATAGCTCCCAGGCCATACAGGTGTGTGCTGCAGGTCAGATCTGAGCCAAGGCTGTCCTTACCCACACTGTGCCTAAAACTGTCTTTCACTTTCTGTTGGAGAGATGGATCTCCATTCCTTTCCTATTAAGAAATGGCAGCCTTAGGCTGGGGAGTCGCTTGGCAGTCCAAGAACCTCCCTGGCAAGAGCAAGGACCAGAGTCCGCTCCCCAGTACCACAGCTCTGCCAGCCTCGGAACCTGGCGTGGTGATACAAGCCTATAATCCCAGCACTGAGGAAGCTACGAGAGGAGCATCGCCATAAGTCTTAACTGCATAGCAAGACCTTGTATCAAGGAAATAAATTTATTTATTAAAAATGATAGTCTTATATTGAAATCCAAATCACCCATAAAAATGAATGAAAACACAAAACAAAATTATTCTTTCTAGATTTGTAGACTTAGCAAAGCAAGTGTCAGCCCTGTTTCCTCCTGATCTCGACTGGACTTTGTCCAAGGGACTCACCACCTCTGCCTAAAATGACGCCTGTGAAAATAAGTTATCTATCCCTGTGAGATGAACTATTTGACAGTATTGTAACTCAACACTGTTAGAAGCCGTGAGTCACCTTGGACGCAAACTTATAGATATCAATTTCTCAGATACTTTCTGTCTCAGCATCTTTCGACTTAGGGCTGAGTAGGAAAGGTTGTTCAACAGGGAATGTGAGTAGAAGGAAAATACAGAAAGGAGCTTTTAAAACAACTGGATTAAATTTAGTTAAGCATTAGAAATATGAAAAAGAAACCAGGTTGCCCTGATTCTGTAGCTAGGCCACGTCTCAGAAGCGAAGACCTTCTGGAGAAAAAGCGTTAGCACAGTCTGGACATAGGACCTCCCAAGCCCTTGAGAGGCCCCTGATGACAACTGGCTTTGCAAAATGAGTGATTATATTTTTATGTAGGTCACTACCAGATTCTTAATCTGAGGCATTTAAATTCCTGGGATTCTTAGCCAGGTGTGGTGGTGCATGCCTGTAATCCCAGCACTTGGGAGGCTGAGGTAGGAAGATTGGTGTGAGTTCGAGACCAGCCTGGGCTATAAAAGTAAGTTCAAGGCAAACCTGAACTTCATAGTGAGACCCTGTCTCAAAAAGACAAAATAATAATAATAAATAATAATAATAATTCCTGGGATTCTCTTTAGTGAGAGGAGCACTTAAAGCAAAGAACCCTAAGAACACACTTATCATTATAATTGGAATCTGCCAGTCAAGGTTTGGAACAAATTGTATTCTAAGTGTACAGCTTTTTGAGTGATTCAGTTTCACAAATTGGCAAAATAATTGAGGTTTTACCTTGAGAGGATCATGCAATTAATACAAATTAATTTTGTAACTATAGGCATACTATGCTTTGTTCTACACAAATATTATATATTTA
>PVKN010038441.1:0-11063 GCA_004027915.1 Capromys pilorides
TAGTTTCAAAACATGTTAATAGTGCATTCATAATAATTGATACATTGAATATTGTTGTCCTCATAGTAGTTATACAGAGCACAGGGTGCAGATATGATAAGTTTTCTAATCTATATTAGTAGGGGAGGAAAAAAGGAAAAAAAAAATATTTCTTCTCTTTGTACAAAGAGGGAGTAGTTGTATACATACTCCAATGTTCCATAACTGCAGTGGGTACTTTAGTGCTTTGAGGGCCACAGATAACTAAACAAGGAGGTCTGAAACACGAAACACTATGAAAGCCCAAAAGCAATTACCCAGCTAGAGACATCCATGGAGCAATTACCCAGCTAGAGACATCCATGGGTTGGAAACTGTGACCACACAGGAAGAAAGCTGCTGCAGTCTACAGGCTAAAGGCTGAGCTACAAGCACTGAAGGGATGAAGACACAGAGGGCTGAGAAGGCAACTGCCGAGCTTCAGAATCACAGTGAGTGGAGACCAAAGAGGGGACAGGAACTAGACAACACAGCCAGGAAGGGAGGTTTTAAAAACTTGGCAAAATGAGATGGGAAAGGAAGAGTTTTTAAAATTATGGGCTGGGGAGATGGCTCAGTGGTCTCAGTGCCTGCCTGGCAAGCACAAGGTCCTGGACTGATCCTGCATGCTGTACCAGCCACTGAAACCGGATGTGGTGGCACATGCCTGTAATCCCAGCACAGGAGGAGGCTGAGACAGGAGGATCGCCATGAGTCTAAGCTGCATAGTGAGACCCTACGCCAAATAAATGAACAAACAAATAATCTAAAAAAATTAGAAAAAAGACATACAAAAGTGATCTCCAAAATATACCACTGTCCTGAAAGAGAAAGAAAAATTATGAAATTCAAGAAAAACTTTTCTGAAATTTAGCACACATAGTTTATGTATAATTATCAAGATACTTCACAGTAAAGTTGATGAATTTGATAACTGAAAAAGTATAATTGAAATCTGAATCAAAAGAAATTTCTCCACAGTTTACAAAAGGGGCCGAGTGATGCTGTGGTAACAAACAGCCCCTCAATGTCAGTGGGTCAAAACAGCAAAAATTTTATTTTCCAACGATAGAATACAACTGTTGCAGGCAAGCTGCAGGGGGCATTACTCAGCGTAGGGACCCAGGCTGATGGTGTGGCCACGTTGTAGTTTATAGTTACTGCGTCAGAGGAAAAGAGAGTGCTAAAGAACCTTGTCTCACTGGTAAAAATCTTGGCTTAGAACACATAAATGTAAGTTTTATTCTCATGGTCCTCAGCAGCTATAACAGGGTTAAGAAGAACAACTGTACAATGTAGGCAGAGGTTGGAAAGATAAAAATATTTTAAAATAGCATTAATTACCATAAGATCCCTAAAAGAGAAAAAGTTCTAGGAATACATGAAAAATTTTCTCTGTGTAAATAGTTCATATCAAAAGAAAATACGTCATCTATAAACTCCTAAAGTGGAAAAAATATTCTTCAAGAATTTTGAACTTGAGGAAAAAATCACATGGAACACGATTCTACACTTCATTTATTATGTAGACAGCTGGAAAGGGCATTGTCTCATGAATGCAAGCGGGACCCTAGGCACTACCAATTCCCAAATTAAGTTGAACCCATCAGACGGCTGAGATGAGGGGTCAGCCAGCTAACCTAAATCCTCAGGAAAAGGTAGTCCCTGCAGTGGAAGACGTGAGCTCTCATAAGGGGCAGATGCAGTCAGAAGCCAGCTCTAGGGGGTAAGGTGGACAATCTGAAATATAAGTTAGGTAATTTGGCAGAGAGGGGAAGCTATAAAGAAACCATGCTAGGAATAAATGAAACCCTAGTCACAGTAATGAAAAAAGCCTTTGCTAGGTAGGGTCCTTCCTAACTGATAGAAAAATGGTCAGGCTGGCTCACTATCCAGATGTCAATCAACGTTATTGATTATGTTACCAGAGCACAAAAGATGACATATAGGAACATCTAAGAAGACGCAGAGAGCACTGACAGAGTTCAACATGCGCTCATAGTAAGCATGCCCAACAAATCAGCCATGGGAGCAAGTGTTTCCAATCCAATAACGGACATCTGTGAAAAGCTTAGTACTCACAAACTATTTTCACATGAATTATCCTGGATAATTCTAGAAATATCTGGAAATATCTACAGGACTGGTAAAGCATTATTTCTTAGTGTGTCTGGGAGTGTTTACAGAGGAGGCTCCTGTGTGAATCTGAGAGAACCAAATGGGAGAATCCAATCTGAACATGGGTAAGCACCGTGCAGTGCGTGGGGATAGGCAGAGCAAAAGGCAGAGAAAACCGTGCATTCTCCTGACTTCTTTCCTAGAAACTCTTCTTCTCCTGCCCTGGGACATCAGAACTCCATGCACTCTTAGTCTTTGGGCTCTAGGACTTATACCAGTGACCCGTGGCTTCACAGCCCTCCAGGCTTGGATGGACCAAGGCGTCCTTGGTTCTAACTCTTTCAGACCTGGACTGACTCAGGCTACAGCACCCACGAGTCTCACACTGGCTACTGTCAGTTTTCTCAGTCCACGTGAGTCAATTTCGCTGGTAAATCCCCTCCCTCATACCCAGAGCTACACTTAACCTACATGTTCTGTCTCTCTGGAGAACCCTAACATGGAATAGAAGATGTAAAATTGTCTCTCTTTGCATATCACATGACTGTCTACATAGGAAATTCAAGAGAATCTAATAAAAGAAGTGTAAGAACTAATACATGAGTTTAGCAAGATCACGTGATATAAGATCAGTAAAAAACTACTTGAATATACTGGCAATGAATAAAAAATCATTTTAAAATTCCATAAAAACAGCACCAACAAATGTGAAATGATTTACACCTGAATATTTCAAAGTATGTTAAGATCTGTATACTGAAAACTACACAATGCCAATGAGAGAAACACTGATGAAATAGATAGAGCACCTAAAGAAATGATCAGCTATACCAAAAATATGTCAAGTTTCTTTAAAGTGATATATATGTTCCATAGCATCTCAATTAAAATTACGTCAGGGTTTCTGTAGAAACTGACAAGTTCAATCTAAAATGTATCAGGAAATTCAAAGGACCTAGGGCAGCCCAAATATTTTTGGAACATAAAAACTTGGAGGATAACAACAAACAATGTACAGATGCTCATTTCTCATAGCCCTTTGTCATTTTATCTCAGTGGAGGTGTCTCTACCATGGGGCTGGAGGGCCTGTCTCTGAAAGCTGACCCACGGCTCCATGTATAAGCCCTCAGATGAGGACAGAAGGTAGGGCACCAGGCTGTCACTTCTCCTAAGTCCTAAGATTCTACCTCTAGATCACCGGCCTCCTGACTTCAATAATTTCCACTGTCTTTGAGCTTTGGCAGTCACTACCACTAGTTAATTTTCCCCACCAATTAAGTAAATACATTGGAATCATCTTTATTTTGCCTTCAACTCTTGTCCTGGGAAATTTCAACATCCACTGAGACGAGCCAGTGAATAGGCGTGACCTATCAATCTTGACTTGAACTTCCTCCCTTCAGTGTTTCTTAATTTATTCCAACTTGGGGACAACATCACCAATGCTGTCCTCGTCAGGGGACTAGAATACTGACTGAGGGTACGACCATGAGGTCTCAGCCCACTGGAGGCCTGCATCTGCAACTGTAGAGAGAGCACTGTTTTCCCAATACCTTTAAGCCACTGTCCCCTCCTTAGGGACTGGAGATTCATGGCAATGAATCTTGGATCCCACTGAGTAATAGTGTCAACGAGAACTCTAAGCCTTTGGGGAACAGACCAAAGACCTTGCAGTGGTTGGTCTGAAGAGCAGGAGGTAACTTCTAGTCTAAAGGACAGCCCACATTGTTACTATTTGAATCCGTGTCCCTAAGATCCATGTGTTGAAGACTCGGCCCCCAAGGAATGCTACTTGGCGGGAGCTGGAGCCGCACGGGAGGTCCTTATCTCGGTGGAGGGGTCTCTACCACGGGCTGAAGGGCCTGTCTCTTCGCTGTCCTTCACTCCCTGCTCTGGGATGTGGGGAGTGGTTTTACCCCACCTTGTAAACTCGTTGTCATGTCCTGCTGCCCCCTAGGCACACAGTCCAACAGGGCCACTTGGTCATGGTTCAGAACCTCCCAAAATGTGAGCAAAGGATAAATAAATAAAACCAGCCTTCCGGGATGGCTGTGAAGGGCTACGACAGGCCTAGGCACTGACCTTGGGCAGCCCCAGAGTGGGGCTACACCACGCCTACGTGCAATGTGGGGGAGAAGGACGTGGTGTTGCGGCGTGGCACTTGTGGCGTCCTCCAAGCCTGCTGCTGGTGTGTCACTTTGGTGGGGTTGCTCACCTCCTGGACACACACTACAGCACACTGTGTACTGAAAACACAGCCTCATGTCCACCCAACAGTGTACTTGACCATGCTACATCTTTTATCTTTTATTTATTTATTTATTTGGTACAGGGTTTCACTACACAGCTCAGACTTCTAGGGATCCTCCTGTCTCAGTCTCCCCAGCCTAGGATTATAGACATGCGCTGCCTCTGCTGGTTTCGGTGGCCATCATGGCCTGGGGACCAGCACAGCATGCGGTACCTGGGATTGAACCCAGGTCCTTGTGCTTGCCAGGCAGGCACTTAGGCTGCTGAGCTATCTCCCCAGCCCCAACTATGCTACCTTTTTTCAAACAGATACAGTGCTGCTATGTTCAGGGTAAAAAACTGGGCTCATCAGTCACATGTAGTTTGAAATAGCTAATTTTTTTTTTTTTCAGAAATTTAAAGGAAAAAAAAACTACCTCACATTTGTATGAAGGAAAGAAACGGCAATAATATAAACATCATTTCTGAGTCCTTTTTTGAAAAGATCAGATGCCTTTCCGGGAGAATAGACTGCCATGGATCATAAGATTTTTTTTTCAAATATCTTTTTAAAAGCAAAGTAAATACCCATCTGTTCGCTGATGATGTTACAGCAAAAATGTCAGAACCGCAACAGGATGCATCACAGCATCATTTGTAAAGCGGTCTGTCAGCCACCCACATCCTGCTCCGCGTGTGTCAGAGGAAGGAGAGGGAATGGAGAAGCGCCAAGCGAGGTCCAGGGAGCGGCATCTCCCAACGAAGATCTACGATCTTCGATTCACCCGCTCTCTGCAGCCTCAGCCCCGCTGGTGTCAAGTCCGCCCAGATGCAGGAGGACTGGGAGGGAATCTATTTGCCACTAAATCTCCCTCACGTGTTTGTGCGGCGTGGGGGACGCGCATGCGCGGACCGCGGCGCCCGGGGTCACCTTCAAGGTCAGCCTCACAGCGTTGCAGTTCTCCTGCAGCGGGTTCAGCTTCAGCGTCTCCCCGAGGTTGCTGCAGCCAGAGGACTGGTGCTGCAGCTCACAGCAGACACACACCTCCACGCTGTCAAACTTGATCTAGGCAGAGGACACAGACAAGGCACCGTCAGCAAGGCCCTGGGCCCTCGGGAGGGCGTGGCACAGCGCGCAACGCGACGCAGGACGGGAGGTGCAGGGCTGCGCACCCCCATGGCACGTGTGAGCTCCTGGGTCCAGTCCACGGGAGCATGAAGTAATGACAGACGTCAAGCTGGCCCAGGTGCGTTATCTTTAAGAAATAAAGTCAAAAGGATTCCTGTTGACCAAAGCAAACACCATCAGGAATTACTTCAGTTCCTTATTTTAAAAAGCAATGAATAAAAAAAATAAAATAAAAAAGAAAAATGCATTTGAGGAAATCCAAATTACAAGTTTCAGAGAGAACAAAGTAAAATGAAACCCACTCATACTGATTTATGGAGAGGCAGTATCTCAGCCTTGGTTCAGCCCTTTTGTCTTGAGACAGTCTCGCTATGCAGCTCAGGCTGGCCTTGAACTACGTAGCCCAGGCTGCCCTCGACCTCATGGCAATCCTGCCTCAGCCTCCCAAGTTCTGGGCCTTGAGTCAGTTTTCCGTCGTGATCAGAAATGTCCTGTTGGACTCCATGGACTAGTAAACCCTGCCCATCCACCAAGCCCTAGCTCCCGCTCCGTCCTCCAGCCTTGTCTGGTTTCCTGTCCTTTTCCCTCGAGGCCACTTACTTTATCCACCGTTATGTGCCAGCCTCGAAGTGTTCACAGGGCTGGCGAATTATAAAATGCGCAGTCAGTACTGAGTAAATAGATGCGTAGCTTGGAAACTTAAGAATGATGGAAGGAAAAAAAAATGCATTCTGAACAATTTTAAATATTTTTAAACCAAAGTCCCCGTGATAAGAAAAATATTGCAGTTACTCCTTCCTGGGAAGAAAGGAAATTCAGCACAACAAAGACCTAGCTACCAAATAAGGAATATTGGTTCCGTGTGGGATGTCATTCAACGTAGCGTATAACGTGAAACTGGAGATTAAGAGACACTCTACTTGTCAATAAATAATGGTAAATATTTTACACCAGCTAACTCAAACTATAAGTATATTTTTAGACAAATATCGATCAATTTATAATGGTCACAAATGATTTTTCTTTGCATGAAGCATTACAGAGGACGATACTGTGGCATCTCATGTGTCATATGGCCACCACTCCTAAATGCTGGATGTGGGTACGCAGCATCCCCAGGGCCATGGCACATGGAGGTGCCCGGCAGAGTGGCTGTCGCCCAGAGGTGCGTGCATTCTGGGTATGAGCCCATCTCACCCCACCCGTGCACGTGCACGCTTGAGACCAGGTTCTTAGGCCTTCGCATTTACTAGGACTTTCCTGGCTGGGACAGCACCCCCCAAAGAGCCTTTTCGTCATGCTCCTCCCTGCTCTTAGGCTCTGGTCCTCGTGTGTTTTGCAACTGTTTAGTGCTCTTTCCCTTGGTCTTTTGTGGGAGTGCTACGCTGCGCTTTTCAGCTTCTCTGTATCCACTGCAAAACAGAAGAGCAGATGATTCAGGTCTCTGCCCTGCCCATGCCAGGAGGACCTTGTGACTGGCTTTCACCAGCAGAATAAGGGCAGAGGTGACAACTCGTGAATCCAGACCTCAACAGGCTTCACATTTTTGTATCTCTTTCCCAGAAATTGTCCTTTAGCAAGAGAAGACACACCTAGTGCTTCGGTTTGCATCTAGCTCTCTCCTCCCCTGGAGCCTCACGCAGTCACAGGTGGGGCTTTTCCCGCGGTGGCTGGATGGAGAGTGTGCGATGCTGGGATTGATTCATGGTGCAAAGCGAGGCTCAAGGGCACTAGGATTAAGGGTGTGAGCGCTGCCCGCCCTCAGTCGCCTGCTCGAGACATAAGGGACTGAAAGAGCTGCCGTTGTTCCTCGCTGCTTTGCTACCTCCTGCCCCCCACGAGCTGTTTCTCCTCTGTGATGCCTATGTGCCATGCCACGCTGCCTTGGAGCCAGCCTCTCAGGAACTGAAATCTCTACAAACTGTGAGCTAAATAAACCATTTCCCCTTAACTTTTGGTACTGGTATTTTTTCTCAAGATTGTAAGTAAGAAAGATTATAAGTTTTCTAAGTAAGAAAACTAGGCCCTGGGGAGCTGGTGGTCCTCCAACCTGGGCCCCACAGGGAGACCCATGGGGCAGCCTGTGCTTTGCTCTAAGAAATGGAATATCTTCGATAAAAGTCAGCTTCTTTTTGAAATATTCAAACAAACCATATTCCCACCAGTCGGTAGGAGAGCCTAGGGTGATCCTCACTCTCATCAGCGATCCTCCTCTGTCAGCCTCCACAGCCCTGGGATTACAGGCCTGTACTGCCATGCCCAGTCTCATTGGCCGGCACAGGGTGCCTGGAGGCAGCTAAGCAGGTTCTTAGTCTGCTGAGTTATCTCAGCGGCCCTTGAGTTCAACTCTCTTGAGATTCCAGTGTAAAGGAGATCACACGGCATTTGGCTTTCCATGTGTCACTTATTTCTCTTAGCATAAGATCTTCTAGATTCATTCACAGTGTCTCAAATAATGAGCACTTTTCTTTTCACAAGCTAATATATTCTTTATCCATTCCTCCAGGAAGGACACATAGTCTGCTCCCGTATCTGCAGCTGTAAGTAGCAAAGAGCATGGGGATGTAGATGCCCGTTTCCCTTGCTGAGTTCCCATCCTTGAATACTTACCCTGAAGGCTGTATTGACTTGGGGTGCCACCTACAGTGCACGCGTTGATCAAAGGGCACAGCGGCTCAGTGAGAAGTGAGCTTTCACTCCAAGTCGATGAAGAATAGCAGAGAACCATTTAAACTTGCTAGTACTTTACCACGGATGAGCAGCAGGCTTCACTTTAACCAAGGAACGCTGAAGGCAATGCCACTAAGAGCGCAACGTGACCAAGCTATCCACGGTCATCGTCGCAGCTGTACTTTATTTAGGGGGTTTGGTTAATGCTTGCAGGAAACATTACAAGCTGTATAAACATTAGGAAAGGTAGAATTGCCTTGGTTTTAAAACATCACAAAAGGTAAAGAACCTCAAAGTGAAAGGTCCCGTATGCATACCAGTAAGACCTTGAGAATTACCGTGAGAAAAACGCCTTGTGGGGAAGGATCCAAGACATGGGGTCCTTTCCAGATGAGGATTCAGAAGTGACTCGTTGATCTGCACAGTGCTTCTGAGGTCACTAAGCAGATCACTTCCCTCAGCACTGAGTGAGGAGCAGAGGGGGACGTCACTGTCACAGATGCCCAAGGCAACTATTTTAATAAGTTGATAATCAGTTATTACAAAAGAGTAAAAGATATCACAGAACACCTAAAACCACTAAGAGACAATATGTAAAAACTAATGAAACTAAAGAGAGTATTTGTCACGTTAGTTACAGTAAAAATGATCTGAGTAAAAATCAGTTAAAATTAAAATGGCAAAAACTCTATTCATAGGCTGGGGAGACAGCTCAGTGGTCTGAGAGCCTGCCTGGCAAACATAAGGACGCGGGTTTGATCCCCAGTACTGCATCTCCTGCCAGCTTTGGAACTGCTGGTGCACTGTGCTGGCCACTAAAAACTGGCGTGGTGGTGCACGCCTATAATCCCAGTGCTGGGAGGCTGAGATGGCAGGATATGAGTCTGAGCTGTGCAGCAAATAAATAAATTTAAAAATTCCCTTCACAGTGACAGTGTATACAAAGTACTTAGACATAAGCACAAAAACTAAATGGCTGATGTTGAATGGTGTATGAGATGTGACAAAAGGGCAAGATCACGTGTATAGGGACTTGGGCTCGTTCTGACCACCTACTACCACTCAGCTTCTCTCCCCACTTGGCTCAGGGAACCTTCACCTTTGAGCTTTCTGTCTTCCCCAGACATGCTTTCCCAGCATCCTTTGCAGCATGGAAGCATAGGCTCCACCCATGAGACGGGACTGCACCAGACTTACAACAAGCTTGGGTCAGAGAGGCAGGCATTCAGGCTCCGAAGTTGGTGCCTAGCCATCTTAGAGTCTCTGTGAACAGCAGGGGTAATTTCTTCTAGGTGACAGGTAATAAAAGTTGTTTTCTTTACATTTCAGCATCCTGAAACGCATCCCCCCGCCCCTGAATTAGGAGGGGCCCACAGCCTGCTCCTAAGAGGAAAGCTGCAATGTACTAAAAATATGACTCTTCCCCAAGATACGTAGCGCAATCAGAATATCAATGCAGGAGACAGAGCTAGACAGCATTATTTTAAAGACTTTCTACAATAATAATACATAACAAAAATTACTCAGAAAATTCTGAAAAGTGATAATGGGAGGGATGTGCATTAATCTTATCAAACACAAAGGTTGTGGCTTAAATAAATAGAAATATATGTGAGATAGAATAGTTTCAGAAATAGGACAAATATCTACAGGGACATAATATATGAAAAAGTAACTTCTCAATTCAGTAGGAAAATGATAGCTTACTTAATAAAAAGGCGCTAGCTTTACTGGCTATAAATGTCTCATATCATAAAAAATGAGACATCTTGGCCCAAGAGCCTAAATCAAAACAATAAAGATTCAGGAAAATGTACAGGAACGGTCGGATTCACATGACACTCGCAGTCTTTTGAAAGGCAAAAATCTCTGAAGCTATAAAGTTTTGAAATAAAAGCCAGGGCCACGTCTCAGAGCTGACTGGCAGGCAAGCCGGAAGCTGGAACAACAGTGACAGACAGACTTCCCTCCGGAGCTGCTGTGCTTCTGTGCTGCAGACCGTGAGCTCCCGGATGTGTTTGCATGAGACAAAGTGCCCCCAGCAAACATTCATGAGGAGTAAGAAGGGAGACAAACATGCAACAGTGGAAGAAATGAAAATGGAAAAGGCAATGCTAAGAATAATTTTGTGTTCTTAAGCAAAAAGATAATTTTCAATGAAAATAGCAATTAACAAAATTGGTGCATGCAAGAGACAAGTTTGCATAAACACAAATAGACTCACTGAGCACTATGGGGGAAGTCTTATAAGGCTGTAGCTAAGGACACAGAATTGGCCAGAACGACTCGTTATGTCCTTTAGATGCACAGCTGGATGAAGTCGCAGTTTCCCTCCTAACAATTCCCTGGAAAAGTGCTGATGGATTGGCTTGGTTCACGACTCTGCCTCTTGGCCTAGCAACCATCGGGCACCAGCTATGCATGCAATTAGAGCCAATTCATGCAATAAAGCCATATGAAAGGCACAGGACAGGCTCTTCTATACGCTTGCCGTGGAGCTATATTAGTACAAAAAGTCAAGTCTGACACCTATGCATCATGCTGTAACACAGAGGAACAGCCAGGCCTGGGTCTCAACAGTGGCTCCAGACCTGTCCATTTATTTTTGATTTCGTTCAGCAGGAGAAAAGCCCAGTTTTCCTGATGCACAGTCCGCCTTCTGTATCGATAGGCTCTGCACCCTCATTAAAAATATTAAAAAAAAAAGTCATGTCTATAATAAGACTTTTCCTGATTATCATTTCTGAAACAATACAGTATGACAACTAATTGCACAGCACTACATTGTTAGAAATCCACCATCGATGACTTGAATACGCATAGGTGACATGCCAGCTGTATACCGTTCTGTGCAGGGATTTGACATCATTGGCTTTGAATGTGTGTGTGCAGTGGGAG
>PVKN010038442.1:0-11059 GCA_004027915.1 Capromys pilorides
TCGCCCTGCTCCTGCTGTCCCCAGGCCAGGCTCAGGTGCCCATCCAGGCCAACTTTGACCCCACCAAGGTGCGCCCACTCCCACTCACAGTCCTCCTGGGTGACCCTGCCCCACCTGTTTCCCCATTGGAGACTCTGACTCCAAAGCTTCAGAAAGAACCACCACCTGCTTCTGGAGGACATTCCCACCACTCTGGGGTTGGTGTCCCTCACTGCCCTTAGGGCCTGCAGCCAGATGGGCAGCCGCTGCCCTGTCCCCAGGTCTGGGTACCGCTGGAGGAGTGGCCAGCTCAGGAAGGGTGTGGTGGGCTTGCCCAGGCACAGGGCCACCTCCCAGCTCTCTAGCCCTTCCTGCAGTTCCAGGGCCTCTGGTATGTAGTTGGGGCTGTGTCGGATGACCAGGACTTCCAGGCCTCCAAGGACGGTATGAAGATGCCTGTAGTCTCAGTGACCTCCTTCACCAATGGTGACCTGGCTCTCAAGTTTGGGTACCCCACGTAAGTGATCCCATGACCTTAGCTCAAATTCGGCTGAAGGCCAGTGCAAGGCCACATGAGAGTCAGCAGGAGCCAAGGTGATCCTGACATCCCAGGAAGAGAGCCCGAGTCAGGGCACCTGCCCCTCGGGAGGGCGAGGGTCTGGGTCTTGCTCCCTGTCGGTGTGCGGCTGCATGTGTGCATTTGCAAGTGTGCATGCATCCGCCTGCATGTCTGTAGAGGGCTTGGGTGGCTGCTCTGCGTGTGTGCCTCGCAAGCCCTGCACGGCCAGCCTGCGGCAGGACCTGCTGCCTCACAGCAACCTGCAGGCTCCTTAAGGCTTGTGGGGTGGCCAGAGGCCTGACACACCAGAGAGAAAGCAGGGCCAGCATGGGCAGATGCTCACGCGTGAGGTCCCTCAGGCCTGATGGTGGGTGCCAGAAGATAGAGACAACCTACACCAAGGGCGCTATACACGGGCAGTTCAGCAATCCAGGTGAGGTGGCCGGGACCTGGAGAACCAGGCGGGCAGCGGGGTTGTGGGGTTAGCGGACCATGTTGGGCTTAGGGGTTTGGTGTCTGGTGGGCTTGGTTCCAGTGGGCGTGGCTCCCGGTGGGGTGTCCAGGCATTCTCTGCCTCTCTCTGTCCATCGCTCTCAGCCATGGCCCAGAGCAACATCCGTGTGGCCTTCACCGACTACGAGCACTTCGCGGTGATGTACTTTGAGATGCAGAGGGCAGGCGCACGGAACACCTGGCTGCAGCTCTACGGTGCGCAGAGAGGCTCCCTGGATACCCGACGTGGGCCTCTCCCTGGAGCTGCCTGGGTGGGTTACGGTGTCGCTGCTCGCTGCGGGTGGACCATGTTCACCTGCCCTCTTGCCTTAGCCCGCGCCCCAGTGCCGTTTCCTGAAGGCGCCCAGAAGATGCAGCAGTTGGCACCTGAAGTGGGCCTAAGCCCCAGCCAGGGTGCCCTGCTGCTCAAGTCGGGTGAGTGCTACCAAGGAGGTGGGGGCCCCAGACCCCGACTGGCAGAGCCAGGCCCTGTGGTTTACTGCACTGACCCCAGAATGGGACGGAAGTGCCCAGGTGGGGCGGCTACTGTGAGTGTGGGGTCCCAGGGCAAGGGGGCTCGAGGGGTGCCTGAGGCCCATTCTCTCCCACAGAGCAGTGTACCAGTGTGATGTCCCAGGTGAGTGCCCTGAAGACAGGGGCTGGGGCTCCCCATGGAGTGCTCCCTCTTGGGCCGGGAGGAGGCTGGGAGGGCCAGGTATCAGCACAGTGTCCAGACCTGGCCAGGAAGAGTACCTGGCACCTGCCACTTGTATTGCAGTGAGGGATCCTCGTCAAGTGCTGGTGGGGGCTGAGCCTGCTGTGTCTTCTGCAAAAAGCACCCCATTTCACCCCCAGCCCCCAAACACAATAAATGGTCTTGGAAACTCACCTGAGGTGTGTTTTGGGGAGATGGGCAGGGTGGGTGGTGGGGTGGTCTGGGATAGGGGTGCCCATGAGTGCAGCTGAGCCCCTAGGGCCCAGGACCCACCACAGCTGGGCACCTTTGGGCACAGACTGGAACCACTCACGGTGGTCCCTACCACTGGGTTCCTGCACTGGTGTCAGCCAAGAAGGGGCTGGCTTAGCTGAGGCCATGACAGAGGTGGGGGGCAGAAGCCAGCATCAAAGAGGCTTTCCTGAGCTGGGCGTGGTGGCGCATGCCTGTAATCCCAGCACTTGGGAGGCTGAGGCAGGAGGATCGATGTGAATTGGAGGCCAGCCTAGGCTTCAAAAGTGAGCTCAAGGCCAGCCGGAACTGCATAGCGAGACCCTGTCTCAAAAAAAAAGGGACAAAGAAGAGGCTTTCCTGGTTCCCTAGAGGGTGGGCCCGGCCCACCCAAGCCGGTCCAATAGAACATGCACCCTGGGCTCTGGCAGCCACTGGGCCTTTGGGGTCTACAGAGACCCTCCTGCTGTCCAGCTTCCCCAATTCTGGCTCTGGACGCAGCACTCCTTCTGCGTCCCTTTCATGAGACACCCACTCAGCCAGTCCTGCCAGCCAAGTGCATCAAAAATTTTGTGAAAGACAAAAAGGACAACATTCTTGTTAAAGGGCTCTGCTCAAAAAATCTGAGCGTAAAATGCAAATGTAAATGGTTTAGAAAAACTAATACAACAGGTTATAAGTTTGTCAAAATATTGATAATTCCTCCACCTGGAGTTTATATGCTATTATCTCAGTTGCTTGGAAATTTTTCACTAAAAATACAACCCTCTTTTGCTGAGCTCTGTTCCTGATGCGGGCTCAGTGGTCACAGCGAGGAGGAATTCCCACCTCAGGGCCCAGGGAGCCACAAACAGCCAAGTTAGTCCTGGGGGGCATGGCCCTGCCACTCCTCCTGGGCGCTGAACCCCTCGCTCCCAAGGGGCGGAGCTGAGAGACGCTGAGCTCGGTTGCCACACACTCCACCCCTCCGTCTGCCCCGCGTGCACGCGGACCAGGAGGCGGTGCAGGAGGCGCTGCCTGAGCACCAGCATGGATGGGGAACAGCTTTGTGCTCGGCCGCGTGGAGCTGCGGTTCCCACCCAACGCTCCAGCACCTGTTGGATGGGAAGTGCGGGGCTGACGTCCGTAGCCTCAGGCACCCTGCCCTTCCTTCCGGAAGAAGTAGCCCCTCCTCAATTCCTCCTGGGACTTACGGGGCGCTGCACCACCCTTCTCTGGCCACAGGAGGGCAAGCCTCAGCCATTTCTCCCCCCGGAAGCCCAGAGGACGCGGTATTTACAAACTGTCAATTCTTGCGCTTTGCTCAGAACCTCCACCCCTACCAGAGGGTTCTCCTCACTGAAATTCGATCCAAGTCCCCATGATGGCCAAATGACAGGCCTGTCGTGACACGGTTTCCTCAGGCACCACCTTCTATGCTGGCCTCTCCAGCTTTGCCCCAGGGCCTTTGCACAAGCCCGCCCCGGCCTGGAATGCTGTCCTCCAGGCTGTCCCCGTAGCTCACTGGACTCGCCTGCAGTCTTTGGCTCACATTCCAGCATGCTTGGATTCTTGACTCGGGAACCCCAGGTCCTGGCTGCCTCCCCCTTCTCCAGCTCACAGGGAGGCCACCTGGCAGCTCCTTTCCTGGTGGTGGCAGCCCTGGTTGCTTTGCCACAGGCCTCCTTCTCTGTGCTTCCACTACCACGGTGAGCCATTTAAGACAGGGGGGGATGTGCCAGCCAGGAGGAAGTCACCGGGGAGGGGATCCCATGCCCGCGTAAGTGCAGGAGCAGGTTGCTGGGCTGCCCCCAGGTGGCTGGCAGGATGAGTAAGGTGGAACATGCTTACACAAGACCGCAGGAAACTTCGTGTTGACTCAGGAGAGGGGGCAGGGCTGGGCGGCCCTGCTCGCGGAGATGGTGGGCGCTGAAACTGGACCCCAGGGTAGTACGAAGGTGGCGAGGATGCGGGGCACCAAGGATGGCGTGTGCAGAGGCCGGACTAGGAGCCTGGCGGACCCTTCCCGTGCGCCCTGGCCCCCAGGGGTCCCTCGCCTCTTCTTTCGCCGGCCGAACTTCAGCGGCCCCGCGCGCGAGTCCGTGCACCACCTGAGCGTCGTGAGGACTGGCGCACGAGCAACAGGGTGGCGGGGACCGTATGGGCACGGAGGCTGCCCTATGTCCCCTGCTTTGACACTCAGGCCCGAGGAAGGTTTGCGTGATCTCTAAAGCGATGGGAGCTTCGTGAGGGAGACGAGTGGTCAATAGCTCAGAGGCCGCAAAAGCGAGCCCCCACTCGGCGAGGGCAAGGGCGCAGAAGGGCACTCTGCGAGGGCGCGAGCGCAGAAGCCAGGGTCGCGCCACGATCCCACACCCAGCGTGTCCGGCGTTCAGGACACCTCCCATCACGAGCAGTGCGCCTGCGGGTTACCCTCCTAGCCCCACCCCAGGCCAAGCCCCGCCCCCGGGCCACACAGGCCTACCCGCCCACCCCAGTCCCGCGCAGGCGCCCTAAGCCCCACATCCTAGCGGCCCTGTACACCCGGGCCAGACTTCTGCGCAGGCGCGTTGGGCCTGGCGCGAGACCCAGGCCCGCGCGCGCGAAGCTGTCATCATGGTCCCACCTCCGCCGTCACTGTCGCCGCCGCTCTGCACGCTGCCTCCTGGCCCGGGGCCTCCCCAATTCGTGTGCTACTGCGAGCCGGGGACCGAAGACCAGGGTGTCTTCCACCTCCAGTGAGTGAGTGGAGTCCGGATGGGATGGGGACGCACCCCAGCGGCAGTGCTTGACGTCCCCTCTCCCCAGTGTGACAGACGGCGTGGAGCTCTGGAGCGCCAACGTCCCGCCGGACAGCGAGGCCGCGCGCGTGCGTACCGGCCCGGGGTCTCGGGGGTCCTGGGGCACGCGGGTTTGGGACGACCCCGCGGGCCCCGAGGCCCGGACGGCTATTGACAAGGCTCTGTGCCCGCAGAAAGCCCGCTGCAGCCTGGGTGCTGACGAGGACCTCGCCGCGCGGTTCAGGTGAGCCTGGGCCCAAGGAGATGGCAGAGCGGGCTCTGGGCCGCTGGGTCTGGGGAACGAGCTCCCAGCTGTCTCCCCAGGGCCGCCTGCCAGCAGCAAGCCGTTGCCCTCAGCCTTCGGGAGGACAGCGCATCCCTGACCCTCTCTGGGCCTCCTTCGACGCTGACCTTTGACCTCTCCAAGGTGCCTGGCCCTGAGGCAGTCCCCAGGCTGCAGGCGCTGACCCTGGGTCTGGCAGGACGCGTGTGCAACCTGGAACAGCGCCTGGCAGGTAGGGTGGCCCAAGGCACCTGTGCCCTCATTGGACCTCTGCCCGGGTGTGCCACACTCCTGGCCGTGAGTGTGTGCCTGCCCTCTCTCCCCAGCTGTGGAGGAGACAGCTGCCAGCCCCAGGAAGAGCCCCCGGCCGGCAGGGACTCCGCTCTTCTTACCAGGCAAGACGTGAATTGGGTGGACTGGCGCTGCCCTCTTTCCTCTGGAGCTTTGTCCCCCCACAAACCTCCAGCTAGAGAGAGAGAGGCTGTGTCTATGTGGAGGGGGTGTGGCAGGGTGCTCCGGGGTCCGAGAATCTCCCATCGTGTTTCCCCAGACCCTGACACCCAGCGAGGCACCCCTGGAGCTGGGGTCAGGAGACGGTGTCCCGGGGAGTCTCTCATCAACCCTGGCTTCAAGAGGTACCTGCCAATCTGGCCCTGCCCATCTGGCCACCTGCTGCTTCTGTCACCCCCTCCCCACCCCACTGCCATTGCACCTCTTTTTTCCCTTCCAGCAAGAAACCGGCTGGTGGTGTGGATTTTGATGAGCCCTAAAGGGAGGGCAAGACACCAGGCCTTACACGGAGTCTGCGTGGGAGAGGTCACTACCCCCAAGGGTCACCCAGCTATGCCTCTGGTCCCTTGTCCTTCTTAGCCATCAAATAAAGGGCTGTCAGGTGGAGGCTCTGGCTTGGGATTGGCCGGGAGAGCGGGCAGTGAGCCCTCGGGTGCCCCGTGGCACGCTGGGATGTGAACAGGCACTCGGGGCTCCTTGGTCCTGGAGGAGGCTCTTGACTGGTCAGACTCACCCAGCAGGGCCAGTGCACACGGGGCTTGGAACTCTGCTGCACCCTTCTAGGCCCCGCCCTGGCAGGACCCAGACCCCTCCTGCCCTTGCAACTCTGCTGGGAGGGGGCTGGTGCAGCCTGCAGTCCAGGAATGTGGGCCTGCCACACCTACTTGTCCACGCTCCGCAGGGCTTTGATTCCCACCCTGCTTGGACATTCCGTAAGCCCCGCCCTGCCTGGCCGGACTGGTTTGGGAGCCCAATCCAGTCCCCCAGATACTGGGGCCTCGCCTGTCTGCTTCTGCACTGGGCACCCTGGCCTCAGGCGGGCTCCGCGTGGGAGGCTGTGCCGTGCCCCCGCCCCTGGGCTCCCGGCCTCCTCACTGATGTCATCGTGACCCGAGCGGCTGCTGTGGGTGCCAGGTGGCAGTAACCTGGGTCTCTTGTCCCTGGATATCAGAACACGCTCATTAAGGGTAGAAAGCCTTTATGAAGGGGGCGGGCAGGCGCTAGCGGGGTCGCACGACGGGCCGGTAGGCGGCCAGGATCTCGGCGCTGTGCGGACACGTGTACTTGAACTCCTTCTCCTGTAGCGCGCAGTCCAGGTAGCGTCTCACCGCGCGCAGCTCGGCGGAGATGGGCGCCCCGCGGAAGTGTGCGCACACAGTCTGCGGGGACGCGGGCGGTCAGCGCCTCGCCCCACGCCGCGTCCCCGCCCCCGCCCCCGTCGCGCTCCCTGCCGGTGCTCACGTCCACTATGTGCAGCTTGGGCAGCAGCCCGCAGTCGGCCAGCGTGAGCTGGTCCCCGTCCAGGAAGCGGCGGCGGGACTCCCGCAGTTGCGCATCCCGCGCCAGCTCGTGCTCCAGGGGCGCACGCAGGTAGCTGTCCAGCTTGGCGAGCGCGCGCAGTAGCTGCTGGTGCAGGGCTGGAGGCGACGCTCCGTTAGGACATGCCCCGGGCACAGCTAGGACACGATGGGGTCCCAGCGCGTCCTGCCCCGCACGGCCCGAGCCTCACCGTTGTCCTGCGCGGGCGCGGGGTTCTTGATGAACGCGGAAAACTTGTGGAAGACGTCGTTGCCAGCCATACTGGACTCACGGTACCGCGGCGCCAGGCTGGGGAAGCTGTGAGGGGGTGGGCATGAGGGGCCTGGCCGGACCCCTGCGGGCGCCCCCTTAGTGCCGCGTCCCGGCTCTGACCTGCGGCGACCTCCCCGGACCCCACCTGGCCCTCCCGCCCCGCGTCCCTCACTCAGGCGGCCCCAGCGTCTCCTCCAGAAATTCCTCGATCTGCAGTGTGTCGGTCTTGGCGTCCCCATCGTAAAGCAGGATGGGCAGCTGCGAGCCTGGCGCAAAGTCCTTCAGCACGTCCAGCGCCCTGTGGGCACCAGGTGGAAGGGAAGTGGCAGCCCCAGGTGGCTGGGCTGGCGTCAGGGGTAGGCTGGGCCTCACCTGCGCGTGTCCACGGTGGTGAGGGTGAAGGGTACCCCCTTGAGGAGGAGGACCATGAAGAGCCGCTGGCAGGATGGGCAGTGCCCTATGCTCTCTCCGTCCTCGCTGGCCTGGGCAGGCAGAGCGGGCAAGTGGGGCTGGGAGCAGACCTTGGAATCCTGCTGCCTGCCTGGTGGGCCCCCTGCCGCTTGCTGCTGTGGGACTGGCATGGCTGGGTACAGCCTGTCCCAGGCGCCAGTGAGAGCCCTGACTTGGTGCCTTGGTGGAAGGGAGGAGGTAGGCATGGGTCTGCCCCCTGGAACTTATCTCAGAGCTTGGGCACAGGCCAAGCCCCGGGGCACTAGGCCCCTCCGTAGGCTGCTGTAGGACCTGGCCAGGTGTTTTCTGAGTGATTTGCCGCCCAAACTGGGCGCTGTGTCTGGCAGTACACAGCTCTCCCAGCTCCAGGGTGCTAAGGGGCCAAGGCCTGGCAGCTCACCTGAGGGTGGGGTCTGCTCAGCCCTGATACTGGCTGCCACCTCCCCACCGAGGGACTGTCCTCCAGGAGAGCCGACTGGAGCAGAACTGGGCTGTCCACACCTTGGAGTGACTGCCCAGGACTGTCACCCTTTGCCTGAGCTCAGTGGGCTGCCAACACCCACTGCAGGAGAAGGGGCTCAGACCCCCCACCCAGCTCCTCCCCCAGCCCGCCTGCCCGTAACCTTCACAAACAGCTGCAGCTTGGCGAGTTCGGCCATGGCAGAGCTCAGCTATCAGACCTGGTGTAGGGCACAGGGTGGGGACTTGGAGCTTTTTAAGCCTCCCTGGGTGCCCCGCCCAGGCTGGCCTGGGCTCCGCCCCTTGGAGCCACCCAGGCAGGCAGATGAGCCTGTCTAACCCGCACCGATGACTATGGGACGCAGGGAGCCTGAGCCCAAGGTGTCCTAGCATGCAGTGACCATGGAGTCCTGTGTCATGGAGGCCAGCTGGAGATGAGCTGGCCTTGCTGCACCCAGACTGAGGCCTGTGTGGGCACTTGGGGCGCCCATGGGTGCTGACAGATGAGAAGCCAGGAGGGCCTGGCACAAGGGGATGGGGGTGGCATCGGTCAGGACACTCCTAGGGCCCTAGCTCAGGGCCTGTACCATGGCCTCCCTGTAGCCAGTGCCATGTGATAAGGGCCCAGCTCAAAAAGGCCAGGGGCAGGCAGGTAAGAAATACCCAGCCTGGCCTCTGCCTCAGTGTCTCCTTCAGTACCATCCCAGGATATGGTCAGGATGAAGCCCACCAGGAGGAGATGCCCCCTCCTGCCTTGGCTGTCAAGTGAGCCCTTCCCTGGGTGGCCCGCATTCCTCACCAGCCTCTGGGGCACATAAGCCAGCACTGGGGTCACATGGGCTCAGGCAGGGGTCCAGCCTGCCAACTTTGGGGAGGGGTACAGCCCACCGTGCCGGGCCTGGGCTGGGCAGAAGAGCAGAGCAGGGGCTCCTCCAGGGCTCTTCTGCCACTGGGGCCTGCAGCTTGGCGTTCTCTCTGGATGTCCAGGTGTACACCCAGCCGCTGGGGGTTTGCACGGGCTCAGAGTGCCAACAGAGGCCTGGCACCATCCACTGGTCAGATGTGGAGGGACCAGTGTGGCAACCTCGCCCTCCCTGAGTCAGGTGTGGGCTGACTGAGGCCCGACAGTGCCCTGGCCGAGCCCTCCCTGCTCCCCATCCCGCTCAGGCTCCCAGAGACACTGGCCTCATGCTCATGAGTCTTGGACACTGGCCACGTGTGCCTCCAAAATCATCAGCTCTGGTTTTCCCTGGAAGCCATTTCTCCTCCATCCCATGTCTATCTCAGCTCCCAGGGCCAGAATTTCAGCTGCAGTCAGGGTCCACACCACTGATTTCCACTGTCCCTGGGAGGCAAACTGCCACCTGGGAGAAACACAGAGGGCTCCACACCTGCCGGCATATGAGGCACCTGCGCAAGTCCCCAAAGCAAGCAGGGAAGGAACAGAAAACACAGATGGCTCAGAAAGAAAGCACAGAGCAATGATGCCTGGCCCCTCACCTCCTGCTGGCTACAAGGAACCAAAGTGTGATACGGGCGGGGCATGAGGGTGCAGGCCTCTCACCCCATGCTCTGGGAAGCTGAGGGAGGGGATCACAAGTTGGAGCCCAGCTGGACTACACAGCAACTCAGCAAGACTGTCCCAAATTCGAGCAAAATTCTAAAAGGGACAGGGAGGGAGCTCAGGACGAAACACCTCCAGGATCCACTCCTAGAACCACAAAAGGGGGCCAGCACCCCTCGATCACTGTAGCCAACAGATCATGGTCACGCTGTCCTGGGGCTGTGGTCTATCTGTGCATTGTCACTGTAAGTGCCACCTGTGTCCTGGCCACCTGCTGTGATCTGGAGAGGCCCTGCTACAACATTGGTGCTTGCTGCCCCATTGACCACAAACCCTGGCCACTGCTGTCCTGCCCAGGGGGGGCTCCTGGTGTCCTAGGCAGGGAACACACCAGGGACACCCACCATGCCTGCCGTGGGTAGGCATCGCAAGTACCATTGCCAGCTGACCGCCTCCCAGAGATCTTGACACGAGTCCTGGCCGCAGCACCTCACAGCCTGATCGGTATAGTGTGACCTGGCTGTCAGTGCTGAGGTGGCATCTGTGTGATGTGGCCCCCTGAGAGGGGAGTCCAGGAGTCCCAGGGCAGGTCCCTGCTTGCCCAAAGTGAGTAAAGCCTGCAGAGATGCACACAGGGACGTGGAGGACGCCATGGAGCCACTTCCTGAGATTGGCCAAAGCCTGGGAAGCTGGCATGGGCCTAGGACACCCTCCCAGGGCCCTCCGGGGGACCAGCCTGTCGCCCATGGTCTCTGAGGTCTGGCCGCTGGGACCACAATAGTGTGCCCACAGGGAACCGATACACAGCAGGCAGGAGCCAGGAAACTGAGGCAAGCATCCTCCGTGTGCACCTGTGACCCTGATCCGGAGCCACCTGCCGGCGACCTCAGTGCACATGCTGCTCCTGCTTTCTGTCCCCCACTCCACGTGGCTTTTCCACCTGTGTTCAGGAGAACACTCAAAGGTGCCAGGACGGGCTGGAGTGTGACTCGGGGGTGCAAGGCCCTCGGTTTCACCCAGCACCACACAAAGGGTGCGAGGACAGGAACTGGCTGCCCAAGCTCGACTGCACCCATGGGCTACCCGGGTGGGAAGGGCTGTCCTGAAGCCTCCCCAGGCTGCAGGGCCCGGCGCCCTCTGGGGCCACTGGCCTGAGCCTCACCAATGCCTGAGAGGCTTGCTCCCTGGGGGCCTTCCGCGGAGTTCACGGTCACTTAGCAAGGACATCCTTCCCTCTTGTTTCCTTTTCTGCCTCCTCCTCCTCCTCTTCCTCTTCTTCTTTTTCTTCCTCTTCCTCCTCCTCTTCCTCCTCTTCCTCTTCTTCCTCTTCCTCCTCCTCCTCTTCTTCTTCCTCCTCCTCTTCCTCTTCTTCCTCCTCCTCCTCTTCCTCTTCTTTCTCCTCTTGCTCTTCTTCCTCTTCCTTTTCTTCCTCCTCCTCTTCCTCTTCCTCCTCTTCTTCTTTCTCCTCTTCTTCCTCTTCCTCTTC
>PVKN010038443.1:0-11061 GCA_004027915.1 Capromys pilorides
GCGAGATGGTTCAGTGGTCTAAAGCGCCTGCTTAGGAGGGCTCAGGCAACTGCGGGGACTGCGGTTCGATCCCCGGCACCACATGCTGCGCCAGCGCCACCACCAGGGCAGGCTGAGCCAGCCACAAAATGAATAAATAAAGAAACAAACAAACACAACAAGCAAACAAATAAATAAATAAATAAAATTTTAAAAAAAAAAGAACTGAGGGGAACTGAAAGAAAAGCAAACGCTAATCTTCCCCTCAGGCTCAACAAGTTTACTAGTAAACAAAATCAAAATGTCTTGTTATTCAGAAGTGCTCCATGCTCTCATTTTCTTTTTTTAATAAACATTTGATTTAATATAACAATGTGCTCAGAATACTATTCCATGTAGTAAAATCCAAGTTACCTTAGAATTTAATGTCATGGGTTTATTGTGTATTATTTACCACCAACTAATGGTTAGATGATACTTGATAATTTCTAGAAATTTCAAATCAAATAATCATTTTACACCATCATTTGCAGCAAAGCACAAACTGTTTTCCATCTCATAAAAAAGAAGCCCTTCATGGTCAAGTGAGGTCTATGATTTGCCTGTGGCAATGCATCAAATAAGTGACCTCTTTGACTTCAACGCAGATTTTTCCTATAAAAGCCATAGTAAGATGTAAAAGAAAAACTAAAGTAATTAAATATAAGGCAATGAATAGTTAGAGGTAGAGTTTTTAGGATACAAAGCATTCCAGGCTCTCAAAAATTATATGTCAATTTCAGTTTTGCTGGTCATCTGCCCTGTGATTTGTAAGAAAACATTCCTATTCCTCTGCCTGACATGTGACAGGCTCCTCCATGTGGTAATTGATGGACCTGTAATTTCACTGCTATAACTGCTGGGGATACACATGAAAAGTTCAAAAACTTTAAATATAACATTTAATTCTGACTCTCCTAACTCTAAGTATCCTAGCTCCTCAGAAAAACCTAATCTTCCCAGATAATTTGCACATGCAAGTGTTCTTTCTGCCCTCTTACTTTTTAACATATTCCTGAAGTTTTAGTTCACATCAGTGGTACCATCAAGATCTATCATTGCTTTCCTCCCCTACACATGATTTTCAGGAAAAGTTTAAAGAGTGATGAGTGTTAAATGACTTTTATAAAAGCAACTTAATAAAGAGAACAGGGGGCTGAAGGAATAGCATAGCAAGTAGGAGGCCCTGGGTTCCATGTTAGGGTTTGGGGGGAGGTGACAGGGGAGCTGCAGGAAAATTTATCTAGATCACACAGGCCAGGTCAGAAAACCTGATTCCTTCTCAAATACTTTAAAAAACAACAACAAAAAAAAAACCTTCATTTCAGAATGTGGCCTTAAAACACTTCTTTTAATTTCAAATTTTAAATACAATTTCTATGAAGGCCTCTGAAATATTACAGTTCTTTGACAGTCATCCTTCAGCCCCACCTGCCCTGTGGATGTCAAAGCAAGTGAAGACTGGCTCCCAGCACAGACTTTGCGAATGAACATTCCTTGTAAAGCTTCAATAACTTTAGGTTTATACACTCTGTTGGTGTCACCATGGCCAAGTTTGCCTATAAAAACAAACATTTTCAAGTTAAACATTTTACTTATTTTAAAGACCTTACATTGTCTTTGTAAGTACTAAAGTTGGCAAAGTGCTCTAATCTATTTGTCACTTATCTGACAGGTGTAGAAAGCTGTAAGTTTCTGACAGCAATAAAAATATTTTAATGAGATATGGAAATGTATTTTTCTTTCTTTCTCTCCCTTTAATGACTGTATCTCTAACTTCAACAATACACAGGTTCTTTGCTAGACATGATGCATACCTGTAATTCCAGCACTTGAAAAACCGAGGCAGTATGCTTAATACAAGTTCAAGGACACTATATAATGAGTTCAAAGTCTGCTTGAACTAGACATCGAGACCTTATCTCAGGGAAAAAAAAGGGCGGGGGATATGGAGGCACACACCTGTAATCCCAGCACTAGGGAGGCTGAGGATCAAGTATTCGAGGCCAGCCTGGGCTACATAATGAACTCAAGGCCAGCCTGAACTACATCATGAAACAATCTCAAAAAACCAAAACCAGGGGCCAGCAAGCGCAAGGACCTGAGTTTAATCCCTGGTACTGAGAGAAAAAAAAAAAAAAAAGGTTCTGAACAAGAATATATATTCATAGAAGTTTTCAAAACTAAAAATTATTTTTAATGTACATTTTTAAAAGTATCTTTAGTGTGTATGGTACTAGGGACTAAACCCAAGGCCTTTACACTGACCTACACCCACAGCCCTTTTTTCTTAATTTTATTTTTGATTTTGAAACAAGATCTCATGAAGACATCAAATTGTCCAAGCTGGGCTCAAATTTGCAATCCTCCTGCCTCAGCCCACAAGAATTACAGCTGGGATTACAGGCGAAAGCCACCATATCTACTTAAATTGACTTACTTTTAATATCTACACTTTTGAGGGATACAAGCAACTGAGCATTCACACTGCTAGAGCCAGTGACTAAAGTGGGCAAAGACATTCATTCATGCAAATTGTTTTTTAACACTGAAAAAACTAGAAAACATCTAGGTTGGAATGTTGGAAATTGGAAACTGGTTTCATAAATCATTCTGAAGACACATGAAAACAATGAGCCTTTTAAAAAATGTTAATAGTCACATTGCTTGATATAGAAAAGATACTCATACGGCCATATTAAATCCAACAGGTTATAAAATATCTATGGAAATACACAGGTCTACTTTAGTTTTTAAATACATCCATATAGAGATATATACAAATATTTGTGTGTGTGTACGTGCATGTATCTACCTACCAAATGTTAACAATAATTGAGACAATAACAGTAGAAGCAGAGTTTAATTTTGATTTGTTTATCTGTATTGTGAGTTCTTCTAGACCACAAATATGTAACTGAAAAATAAACTTTCTAAAAAGTCAAGAAAAAAAAGCTAAAGTAACAGCTAAATAATTTTTTACATACCATTGTCTCCTCCTCCAAAGGACCACACAGTTCTTCCATCTTTAGATAAAGCAATAGTATGTGAACTGCCACAAGAAACCTCTCCAACGTTGCTAATATCTTTTACTAAGGTTGGAATGTTACGGCTGTTACTATCACCATGACCTTGAATGAGAAATGCAACAAAGAAGCAGTGTTAACTCCTTCTCTCTAGGCAATCACTGCACACAAGTGAAATCAACATTAGAAGTTATTTTAAAGTGTAATTAAATATGAAAAATGCATTATTCCTACTACCTCCTCAATCAGTCTTCCAGGTTCCTCCCACCTGGGGCAGGCAGACACCAGTGAACCTTCTGAAATTTCTATTTATGGTCCTGGAATCATCCTCACTTTATCCTGTCTGGACTCATGCTTGTGTCAACTTCTTTCCATGACCCAGTAGATTATAAACATCAGGATCATGGTGGTATGTTTCTTGTTCCTGAAGCCCTATAGTGCCTGGCCATAATAAGTTGTAGGTAAAAACTTACTAGATTTACACTTTAGATAATCTAGGTATTATCTATATAAAACTATACTGCACTGAGCTTAAAACTAACAAAATAAATGGCCTTTACATCTATCCTCACTGCTTCTCAGTAACTCTATTTTTAATTTCTATAAGAACTTCAATAAAAGAAAAAGAACTTTACCTAATCTCCCGAAGTCTCCTTCACCCCATGTATACAATTCACCATCCTCTGTAACGGCAGCACTGTGCCTGTATCCAGCTGACACACACACAACTACCTACATTGCACACAAGGGAATTTAGTGAGCACACAGATGCTAAACACAGCCTGTACACAGACACTGATATTCACAATCCATTCAGGAAGTGCCCAAATAGGTAAGCTATGCTCAGGACAACACATAGGTGACTTGCTAAGTAGTCCAGGAAGTACTTATGCTCTGCTTGCCAAGCAATGATCCCTGGCTTCCACCCATGGGAGAGGACTTCTCTCAGTTCATGTAAAGGTACCACAAGGGCTGGAAGGAGTACTTGCAGAAATACCAACCATGTCTTGACTCAGAGTAGGAAAGACCTCAATATTTACAGAGAACAATTGACCTCATCCTGAGGACTGAGCCCTCAAGTGAATATAAAATTAATGAGTAGAATCAGGGGAATAAAGACATACCATATATCAATAGGAAACAGATATCTTCTAACACCAATCAAAATCACTACAACCCAAAGATATGAAAAAATGTCTGTAGTAAAACTTATGTATCTATTTAATCTCCAAAGAATAGTGTATACTATAGGAAACTGAATAGGAGTTAAATTAAAAAATTCAGCACAGGGGGTAGGGTAGGAGAATGGCTATAATTCTAGCACTCAGGAGGCTAAGCAGGAAGACTGCTACGAGTTCAAGGCCAGCCTGGGCTACAAAGTGAGCCCAAGTCCAGCCTGAATAGCAGTGAAACACTGTCTTTTTTAAAAAAAAAAAAAGGCACCTAATACATTTTAAATACTACGCTGAAAACATCTGAAATTTTTATCTGTCAATTTTCAATTTTAAATTGTGTGACATTTTCCCTTTATCATACTTGTTACAACGTTAGTTGTTTTGTGCTACTGGCTATTGAATCCAAAGCCTAAACACAGGAGATATATCTTCAACCCTTTTTTTTAAATACAGGATCTGAGTTGCTCAGGCTGGCCTCATGCTTGGAATGTTCCTACCTCTGTTTCCCACTGGCTGGAATTGCAGGTATACACCACCACATCCTATGCTGTTGAGGGGTTTTGTCTGTTTGTTTTTATATTGTTGGTAATGTATTTAGTACAGGTTCTACAGAGTCTCACTACACACAATGGACTGTAGTGATCCTCCTGCTTTCAGTCTCCCACACGCTGGGATTACAGGTATGAAACACCATGCCCAGTCTCAATGGCTGTCTCAGCATGCCCAGGGGGTGGGGCTGGCTTGGCACCACGGGAATCAAACCCCAGTCCCTGCAAACCCTGGTCCCTGCTTCTGCCTAAGCAGGCTTTTGAATCTGCTGAGCTATCTGGCTAGCCCTCATACTGATATTTTTAATTGGCAATATTTACATATAAAAATTAGACATCCAAAGGAATATAACCAATGAAATTAAGGATTGTAGAAAGTATTAGACCAAGAAAATAAAATTTTAAATAACTTATCCAAAGTTCCCCAGAGCCTACTATTAAATATGTCATTAAGTAACCTCTGATGCTTTCAAAGTGCAATGTTCCTACACCCAGTGCCTCGGTGTTGCTATAAAAGTTAAAATAGTGCAAATTATGAGCAAGTAAAATTCATTTGACAGCCAACCAAGTCAAAAAACCTCTCATGAAGGAAAAGTGAACCACTTGTAACAGTGGTATAAAATTAAAATTTAGGCTCTCCAAAGTTGTGGAGTTTCCTTCCTCTGTACTAAGCACTGACTCCAGGGATTTTCCAGAAATATATCCCTAAGGTCCCACCACCAACTTTTTTTTTCTTTGTGACTGGTATCCCTAAATTACCAAGTTGTCCAGGCTGAGTTCAAACTTGTGATCCTCCTGACTTAGCCTCCCTAGTCCTGGAATTACAACTATGTGCCACCACACCTGGCTAGATTTCACAAAGATTTTTTTTTTTTTGGCAGGACTGGGGTTCAAACTCACGACCTTGCACTTGCCAGGCAGGCACTTATTCCACGGAGCTATCTCCCCAGCCCCACACAAAGATTTTTATGTAAAGAAATATTTATAAAAGAATACCATCTTAAAATGAAGATGTGTTAACAATACATGTAAATTCACATATATGATTTAGGTTCAGTTTCTCAAGGTATCCACTAATGCTGTGAGACCCTAGGCAGTTACTTAACCATTCCAAATACTTCTTCATCCAGGTCTATTAAAATGCCTCTTTCTCCTGATCTCTAATGTAATAATGCTCAGCCCAAGTTAGTCTCTATGACATTACTCAATTTTTTCTTTGTAACTATCTGAAATTATTTTATATATTTGCATTTATCCTGAAAATTAAAGCTCTACAAAAACAGTCTTTGTCTAATGCCTAAAAATACTGCCTTACACTTAGAAAGGTCCATTAAGTACTGGTTGAATGAATGATTCTGTTTTCTCATCCATGAAATGAGGAAAAATATTTCATAAGAATAAAAATTAATTATATGCTGAAAAACTAAAACTGAGCCAAGAGCAGTGCTGTGCACCTATAGTCCAAATATTCAGGAGGTTGAGGCAGGTGGAGCATGGACAACAGCACAAAATCTCATCTCGAATTAGAAGAAAATTTTAGAAGCATTCGTAAAAAATTTAAATTGAATATTATATGTGAAAGTGTTCTGTAAATCATAAAGCAAATATACAAAAATATAAGTGAAGGGTGAGAGGAGAGGAACAATTTCAAAATTACATCAAAATCTGAAAGATACTATCAATTATAATACCACTGTTATCTAATAGCTTACATATAAAAAGAAAGCACATACCTTTCCCTGAAGAGGCCCCTGAATAAGCTTGGGATATTTCTGGGTTGAACTATTTCCATGTCCTAGTTTCCCATAGTCACCATCTCCCCAACTGAAGACTTCTCCTTCTGTAGTAAAAGCTAACGTGTGACCATCAGAGCCTTTAGAAGAGGAAACTTTTTTAACGGACCTATGAGGCTCAAAGGTTAACTTTTTTAAAGTTGACTGATTGTTGGAATCTCCAAGGCCCAGTCTCCCATAGCTGCCTTTACCGCAAGCTCTGACTGAACCATCCGTAGAAATAACAAAAGTGCAATACTGTCCGGCTTCAATCTACAAATGAACAAAATGATAACATAAAATGCTTCTGTGAGTACTGAAGTACAATATTTAACATCAGTTTTAGCAAAGAAGCTCAACATTTAGGATTAGGTTTGGCAGAATATGGCATGAATAAAAAATAAATAGAAAAAACACTGACAGTATGTTCACACTGACTTCATCTTTGAGCTCAAATTCACATCTGTATTAACTTTGCAGGCTATCTACTGTTATGGCTTGTATCTAGATGTCTCCACAGAGCCTCCTATTCTCATAGGTGGAGAGTGTCCACGGTGGCTAGATTAGGGTGTGTGGTGCTGGGATTAAAGATGTGATCCTGGGGCCGGCGAGATGGTTCAGTGGTCTAAAGCGTCTGTTTAGGAAAGCTCAGGCAACTGCAGGGACTGCGGTTCGATCCCCGGCACCACATGCTGTGCCAGCGCCACCACCAGGGCAGGCTGAGCCAGCCACAAAATAAATAAATAAAGAAACAAACACAACAAGCAAACAAATAAATAAATAAAATTTAAAAAAAAAAAAAAAAGATGTGATCCTGGGTTAAGCACTGCTCCCCACAAGGTGGGTGGTACCACCCAAAAGGCAGGCATCCCAGATAGAATATAAAGGGACAGCAAGGAGTTGCCTCTATTGCTGCTGCTTCACTGCTCAGCTATATTCCTATCTTCTGCTCACCATGTCCTCTGTGCTGCCTCTCTGCCCTGCTGCTCTGCCACCCTGCCTAGGAGCCAGCCAACTATAAAGTGACACCTCTGCAAATGTGAGCTGAAATAATCCCTTCCTTCTCTAATTTTTGGTGTCAGTTATTTTGTGTAGCAACAAGAAAACTAAGACATGTACCAACTCAAATGAAACAACAATGTGAAATGTTTTAGCCTCATGTTATAGTGGGAAAGGGAAAAGAAATAAAATTTTCTTATAAATTTCTTAGGGCAACTATGGCAGGAAACATACAAACATACTCTAAACTCATTCAAGAAGAAAAATAATTTTAATTAAAATAATAACAAAATAGAAGTTGTTGCTTGAACTACAAATGTAAAACAGTGACAAAAAAGCAATAACAAGCAAACAAAATGCCAATCTAGGAAAATGAAAATTAAGTCCTGTATTTTGCCTTTATTTAGTCATGTGTGCTAAATATAATAGTAAAATCTGTTGCCATTCATAAGGCTTTCTAAGAATCCAGATCAGAATTTACTTTTATGAACTTTGCAAACAATGTCAGGTATTTGGGAGACCAAAAGTTCATTTTTCCATTAAAATAAAAAATGATGCAATATAGAACAGATAAAACATAAACAATAAAGAATTTCATTCATTAAAAAGATACACTTCCTATAAAGCAAGTATGAAGCTATCTGTAAGGCACGCAGGCAACTCACGGTCTGGGCATCGGAGAAGCTAGGAGCCAGCTTGGGCTGCAGTATTTTCTCCTGAGTGCCTTCTACCAACTGATGGCTGCTGTTGCTTCCCCACACATAGACCTCACAGGTTTCAGAGACGATGGGAGCATCTCCAGTCTGAATGCTATCAGGGCTGGCACATGTTCTTGAGTAATCAGAGGCCATTTTACACACCTATAAAAATTTTTAAATATGAGAAAAAGAATCAAGGCATTTTTAGTGTAGACATTTTACACGGGACTCTCTGAAATTACTGCTGCCTTTCCATTTTCAACTGCTCACAACCAAGAATAATGCATCTAATCTTACACATCTAGGCTTAATACAGATAACTAGCATATTTACTTGCACAGAATAAATCACTAAAAGATATCCCTAAAAGAAAGTGGTGGAAAAGGAGAGACAGCCTTTTCCAATAAAACAAATTTTACTACCGAATACAACAGCAGTACAGAAAAATGAAGTTTAAAAAAAACACTGATAATCTTATCACCTTAACAAATGTTATCTTTTTTATGTGCTATTCTGGGATTTTTCATATACATGTTCTTTTCTTTTCTTTTTTTCTTTTTTTTGCAGGACCAGGGTTCAAACTCATGAACTTGCACTTGCCAGGCAGGCACTTGTGCCACAGAGCTATCTTTCCGGCCCCCATATACATGTTCTTTAACACAGTTATTACTGTGATTATATAAATATGCTACAAAGTTTGCAAAATCTGCCTAACATTTATGACTGAAAAATATTCAGTACAAAAATCATAATTTATTTAACCACTTACCTTTAATAAAATATTTAAATTCTTTCTATTTCATTATTTTATAGGCCATTTTTAAGACTATAGTTGTTACCATAGTTTTTATTACTTCCTTATAGAGAATCTAATACTTGGTATATCAAAAAAGCCAATAATCCTACAATCTTAAAATTCTTGAAACATACTATAACAAACCGTTAACAAACTATTCCCAAAAATGGTGTCTATAATACTGTTACCAGCAATGTTCAAAAGGAGGGCTAGCCTCAGAACATCAAGCATCCAGAGCAATTCAACACACATATACAAAATAAAAGTCATGGCTTATTTACCATTTATGCTAAATATAATGGCAAAGTCTGTTGTTAGTCACAATGTTGTTGCTTAAACTCATCAAAAGCACAGGACCCAAGGTGGCCTTCCTGCTTGCCCTAACCAAGGACTGGGTCTGTGTGAGAGTACTGGTGTCACAAGAGCACCCACACCATTGATGGGTGCTATGATTTTGAAGGGTTTTGGGTTTAGGTATTAGGGTGTTTGTTTTGTTTTAGTTTTTTTCAAACTTAAGTGGAAAAAAAGAGGATGCCATTAATCTTACATGTCCTTATTATCAGTAGAGTCAACGTTTTTCCATCTATTTATTCACCATATTTTGTAAAGTAAACTTATTTTGGCCCTCTTCTTAGGGGTTAATGGATTTTTCACTGTGTGCATTCAATGAAGACCTTTAGTCTGACTATAGCAATGTGCAATCTGGTTTTGTTTTGCTTTGTTTTTGCCTAACTGAGCAAAACAATAAAATAAGAATCATTAAAAGTCACTATATTAAAAAAAAAAGTCACTATATTAGTTTGTGTGCACACTGAGTGGGAAGAGATAGACTAATTTTAGTTAGATCTTTTACATATAATACAAAACAGAGAGCATGTTAGACAAGTATTTTCCAGTGATCACAAGGACTGTTCTAAAAACACATAAAGTGATGTGCAAGTGAAAACTGTTCATCTCTGAGAAAAGATAGAAATTTTGCCAGACATAAAAGGATCATGGGGCCATGATGGTTAGAACTACTCATTTTAAGATATATTGCTATAATGTAGCTTATAAGAAAAATCATAGCCTTCCCATCCTCTTACTCTCCGAAAAACTGAGGGGACACTATTTACAGAGCTTAAAATATATTTCAAAAATAATCATCTAGTTCTTGTGAACTCTTGAAAAATTAACCAGTTTCAGGAATCTTTTCTAGAATGGTGCCTCCACACTGATGAGAAACCAGTGGGAGTGGGATCGAAACTGCACGAGCCAGGCACAACAGCAAGGAATGATGGAGAAAGGGAAGGTAAAAGAGGGGCAAGAAAACCACAGGATGAGCCAAGAACAACGCGCTACACCAGAGAGCAGTTTCTTAACATCACACAAAAGTAACAAGAGGACAGAGGTCTATAGGGTTAGAAGAGATACCCTGAATCCTAACCTATTCTAAAAGTTTAGGTGAAGTAATTTCATACAATAACCAACAGCAAAATATTGAGGCCAAATACTGTAACGGCTGTTATAAAAAAAGACGGGGAAAAAAAGATATGGAAAAGAAGTGTTGAAACATCCAGATGTTCTCTTTGCAAGAAAAAAGCCCACAAAACAAAGAAACCAGGTCAAAAGAATTTGGAAAATGAAATAAGATGAGAATGAAAACACAAATCTGAATTGGCAGTGCTAGAAATGAGGTAACATCTTCAAAAAAGAATTAGGAACAAAGAAAAGAATTTCCAAAATAAAGATTAAGTGCTTGCTTTGGCAGCACATACACTAAAATTGGAATGATACAGAAAAGATAAGCATGGCCCCTGCACAAGGATGACACACAAATTTGTGAAGCGTTCCATATTTTTCAGCAGCTTCCAACACTGCCAGTTCTACCAATAAAGGATTATGGAATACCGTGATTATGGAATACTGGACTATGTATACAACTACTTTCTCTTAGTTCAATGAGAAGAAATTTTTTGTACCAACAATGATTAGCAAAATGATCATGTCTACATCCTATGCTCTGTATAACTACTATGCGGATAACAAT
>PVKN010038444.1:0-11061 GCA_004027915.1 Capromys pilorides
AAATTACTTCTGGCAGGAGAAATATATGTGCTTGGACTGGTGAATAAAGTTTTTTTTTAACTTGTAAATTGTTTGACTCTTACATTGTGCATGTATAACTGTGACAAAAATAATTTAACAGAGAATAGAGAGGACACTCTGAGATGTTCATGTTGTTCATTTGTCACTTGCCTGCTTCTTGACATAGCCCATCCTTTCTAATAAGAGGAAGGCCTATTAATTTCCTTTCCTCATCTTTTTTAGCTACTTCAAAGAAATTATTGAATTTTAGAAACATGAAGTATGATGCTAGCTTGAGCAGGAATTTAAAATTCAGTCCCAAAAAAGTTATATATGTGCATGTGAGAAAAATTGAGGTGACAGAAGATGACAACGCAGAAAGCTGAATAAGAAAAGATGATCAAGGCTTTGCTTCTCCCTATATCACCTACAGTGGGTGAAGGCCAGAAAGTAGCTACAGATAGAGGGAACCATACATTAAAGTGTCCCCAAGCCCCAACTCTTTTGATCTTTTTATTCTGGAAGATGTTCGGGATTGATGCAGTTGTACTAAAATCCAATAGCAAACTGGTTACAACTCCCAACATCTTCAGTATTTATTGTTACTGAGCTATCTTAGGCAACATTGGATCTCCAAAGGAAATGTTTTAGTTGAAATCAGATCACTTGATTAATATGAACTCAAATTGTCTCACATGCCACAATCATAAATATATATATAGTCTCTCTATCTGTAGTGTCTCTATCTCTGTTGTGTCTGCCTCAAGGCCCTGAATTTATTCAAATACTTACTTTTTGAGATCATTTTGACTTTGGGGAATAACCAAGGTGCCAGATCCAGTGAATAAGACTGGTAAGCACATGGCATGTTTTCATGAGTCTATCCCTTAGAAGGCACTAGGCAGCAGGAATATATATATATATATATATATATATATATATATATATATATATATTCTAACAATAAATTTATACACTGTCTTTTATATATGTAATTTATCTAGCTGTATCTCTCATCAGGATCCTGTATCTTCATATCAATCTTCCTGAAAGAACAGAGCAACTGTAACAGTCAAAGTATGGAGTCTGGAGCAGGAGTGTAGCATTAACCCTCAAACACACTGAGCTTTTACCAGTATAAAAATATCTATCACTGCCTTACAGATGACCTTATGGGCAGTAAGATCTTGCAGTCCATTCCAGAAGCCCCAGTGAGTATTTTAAATAAATTTCAATGGCTTGATATTTAAGCCTGAACTAGATATTTAGTATCTTCTTTATTGCAAATATGATTCTTTGACCTGAGGTACAGAGTTGTCTCCTAAAATGTTTGTGTAAGCCACAGAGACATCAGTGCCAGTAAGCCACAAAGCAGGAGCACCCAAGAAACTGAAAACAGGGCCTTCCATGACCAGGGAGGAGATTTCAGCTCCTACTCTGAACTGCGGCCAGCCTCCTCCCACAGTTAGAAGATGGTCAGTCTTCATGACACTGGTTTCCATACTTTCACTGTCCTTTGATCTAATAGTACGCATTACTTCACATTCAACTCCCTCTTTAGACAGTATTGTTGCAGCTTCTAAGAAATGACCCATAGGGAAACCACAGTTATATGCACGTTTAACATGTGCCACAGCCCCTACCTTCAGATCCTAGATCTGACATTTAACTTTGTCCTTTTCTCTCTCCTCATCTATAGTATGTGTCCACATCAGTACTCCTTCTAATAGACTTGGCAGATAAGAGCATTGTATCAAGATTATGGTTTGTATCTAGTTGTTCTCCCAAAGCCTCATGTAATCATGGGGCAACTTCTAGAGTTTGTGATTCGTTCTTGACCCAATGCTGGGACTGCAGATGTGAGTGCCACACCCTGGCCCTGTGATGGGTAATCTGTGTTACAATATAAGGAGCGAAAAGAGGCTAGCTAGCTGCCAGAGCTGCTGTTTCTCCCCTTTGCCATTTGCTCCTTGCCACCAACATGAATTGCTGCTCTGTGCCATGTAGTACTCTGCCTTGGAGCCAGCTGAGTATGGACTGAAACCTCCACTAACTGTGAGCTAAATAAACGTGTCCTTCCTTAATTCTGGGTATTTGGCATTTTGTCCCAAAAACGAATGAAAAGTAACTGAAACAATTACAAAGCAATAAATAAATACTCTCCAGTATTTGGGGAATCTTTTAGTTTTACTTTTATAATTGATGTTTCATTTAACTATTATACAATATATTGATGTAGCATTATTATATATTCTTAAAGAATGTCACCTGTAGAAATTTTGATGTTAATGGCATCATAATGACAAACTTATATAAAAATGTCAGAGCACTGAGATGCAAGGCCTCTTGCCTTTTCACTGACTAATGAACTAAAACACTCAAAGTAAATAATTGCCCCTCTAGTATCTCAAGGGCAGGAAATTATTGCTCTCTCCTCTTAATGAACTCCATAATGCTGTGCACACAGTGGGTGGTCACAAAATGTTTGCAGATAATGATTATGGTGAGGATGTTGGTGACTGACACACTATAAAGCTTAATTTAAAAGCCATCAGGAAAATGCAACACAAAATATGATGCTTCTAAATTTTGCCTGCGTAAGAAATAAATTCAGTTAGATTATGAATATAGTATTTCAGTGCACATTGTGCTATTGTTTGCTCTGGTGCCTTCCTGAGCTTTCACTCATTAGCATGACTTAAATATTGCTTCAGATGATTCACAGGGTCTATTTCTGTTATTTTAGCTTTAAAAGATGGTCTCCTGCAAGCACTTTTAAACTTAAATGCATGAAATGATTGGATCAACTAAATTGTACTTAATCCCTCCAGCAAGATTTACACTGGGAGAGTACTTTCCGTCTCTAAATTGTAATGCTCCTTTGTTGCTAAAATGACTTAATCTTTTGTTATGTGTTTGAGTAGTCTACACATGGAGCGAATAATTATGGGGGAGATGGCGACATTCCTCCATTCTTGCTCTGTCCCTATTTTAGGGGTAAGGCTCCAGCTGTTTGTTCATAGGCTTTATTGTCTATCTTCCATAGTAGTCACTAGAGAATCAGGTTTGGTATAGGAAGGACACTTGTTCCTCCCAGCACTAAATTCTGAAGTTAGTTTTTAACAATAGAGCCATGTCATTAAGGCTGGCAGGATGGTGGCTACTGAGGTCAGAAGAGACATCAACTAGAAGACACATTACATGGAGCAGGATCACAAGATGACTTCCCTGAATGGGAGAATCTCTCACTGTGTCTGCATTAAGAAAGAAAGAACTGGGTAGTAATCCTATTAGGAAGCTAGAGGAGGCTGAAAACTCAGTGGGAAGCCATTCAATGGTGTTCTGGGGAGACTGGTAAGGATACCTTCCACTGGTAGGCCCATGAATTTCACTGGAATACTTAGTCTTAACACACACACACTTTCTTTCTCTTTCTTGTTTCTTGTTTCTTCTTTCTTTCTTTCTTTTTTTCTTTCTTTCTTTCTTCTTTCTTTCTTTCTTTCTTCCTCTTTCTTTCTTTCTTTCAACAGGGTCTTGCTACGTATGCAGCCCAGGCTGGCCATGAACTCAAAGATATCATCCTGCATCGGACTCCCAAGTGCTAGTACTGTAGGCATGCACTAACACACCTGCCTGTGAAATGCATTCTCGACTCCCTGAAAATGACCACCTGAGGTACTGATAAGACTCACTGGGTGGATGGTCACATATCAAATATAATCCACGAAGAAAAACCACTCCATTTCCAGGATTAGAAGACCCTTCTTCTTGCAAGACCCCTCCAGTGTCCTCCCTTAAAACACTAATGTTATGATTTCCAGCAAAAAATATGTACAAGTTTTGATTACATATTACAAGACAGGGTCAAGAAGGGTTTCCTCGGGATTCAAAGACAATAAATTGATAATTAGAATGCTAGCCTTCATGGGATATTGTAATTTAGTTTTACCATGGGGCATTCCAGTAATTACTTTCCTAATTTCTCACCCACTTATTTATTAATTTATTAACTCAACCCAAAATATTTATAACTGGTACTATACTACCAAAGACCAATAGTAAAAGAAAGGTAGGACTTTTGGGCTTTATCTCTGACAGCTAGGTTTTTTTTCCCCTCAGATAATTTCCACCTTCAGTTTGCTCAACATTGCTGTCAACTTGTTGGTCACTCCTTCCCTCTGACATTGGCCTACATTATTCCCAGCATTATTTATAGTCATGGGTACTTGAGTTTCTTAAAAACTTGATGGCTTCCCTTCAAATACATAGTAGCATTTATAACTAAAAAAGCAAAGTTATTTTGAATATACTATAAAATGTTTACATAAAAATCTAGAGAAAAAGAAATTTTAAAAAGCTAGAGAGAGGGTGATATTATTATAAACTGAAAAACTGATAGTTGGAAGGGCCAGTGAAATAGCTCAGTAGACTAAGCACCTGCTTAGGGAAGTGCAGAGATAGGGATTCGATTTCTGGCACCACATGTCACACTGGCCTTCCCCCCCCCCACTCCCCCCACCCCCGAGATAGCCACAGTGACTGTACATGGTGGCGCATGCCCATAATCCCAGAAATAAAGAACTACAGAAGATATTTAGGCTGTAAAATAAGCCAGTCTTGGTGAGCATTTGCATGGAGGTGCTAAGCAAAGCGAATGGAAGTTAGATTTATTTGTAAATTAGAATATTTTCACAAACAGGAGCCCACAGGAAGTAGAGAGGGCTTCCTTCCAGGGGTGAACACTGGATGCGAAATGTTTAGGTCACTTTGCATATCTGGAATCTTAGGTGTGTAAGGCCCATTCAAGGGGAAGTGTCTGCTATGGAGACTATGTTTGCTGAGAAGAGAGAAGTTTAAAGAGTCTTTTATTATAACTGAATTCTGCCAGTTCTGGAATGCTGATTGACTAAATGAGGGAAGTAGAGAATGGTACATGTAATGAGACATGGAGAAAAAGAGAAGAAAAGTGTCCACATACAATGTATATTTCTTATGGCAGGCCTACTTCCAACTTTCATAGTAGGCTACTGAAGAACCAGTTGTTCCATTCTTATAGTCTTCACTTTCTTAATATGTTATGACTTATATCCAGGTGCTCCTCAAATTACCATGCGATCACAGGTGGAGTATTTCAGAAGAGGCTGGATCTAGAGTGTTTGTATATGGACTCAAGGTGTAATATCCAAATTAGTCCACTGATTGGTTGATTATGAGTCTGGGAAGGCCCACTCTGTATGTGGATGAGACCAATCTATTGCCTTATAGCCTGCATGAAATAAAAGAGAAAGGAACGGCTCACCACCGCTGCTGCACTGCTTTCTGCCTACCATGCTATTTTTCTTCTGCTCATTTCTCTTCTACCATGCCCCTCTCCCATGCTGCCCTGTCTTGAGGTCAACTGACATGGGCGAAAACCTCTGTATACTGTGAGCTAATATAAATCTTTCCTTCTTTAACTTACAAGTGTCTACTATGTTGTTGCAGCTGCGAAGTAACCAAGAGAGCACACAATCTGAGAAACATGGGAAGCAGCAATATCAAGCCTTTTCCTTCCTATATGCATGACAGATAGATCTGGTTTTTCTTATCTCAGCAGTCAATTGGCTTGTATGTCTTTTCCACAATCTCACATCTTTTTTAAAAAAAATCTTCATAGAACATCTTCCCAAGAGCGAATCTAGTTACTCTATGTGGGCAATTAGGAAATAATTTTATCTATCAGACCCATGAAGAACCACATTGAAAACACTGAATATGCTCACAGCTAATGAAAAATAGGGGAAAATGAGAGGCAACAGATGACTTTCTCTATTGTTAAGAAATCCTGCTTTTTTGGGCCAGCAAAATATCTCAGTGGCCTAAAGCATCTGCTTAGGTAAGCTTAGGCAAATGGGCAAGGACTGCAGTTCCATTCCCAGCACCACATGTCATGCCAGCCCCACCCCCAGGATGGGCTGAGCCAGCCCCCCTTCCCCGACAAAAAAAAGGAAGAAGGAAATCATGCTTTTTGACTTTTATTTTCACAGTCAATTATGGAGATTTGCATTTACATATTCAAAGATATTTCTAATTTCAGGCGTGTTACTTTCATTCATATGTATTTTAAATTCCTTAAAAATGAAACATATATTTTACTCTTTAAAATAAAATTAAATCAAATTGAATAAAATAGTGTAACTGGTAGTAAGTATCAACTCATATGTGCAAGGCCCTGGGTTCAATCCCAAGCACTTAAAATGATAGATAGATAGATAGATAGATAGATAGATAGATAGATGATAGAAGATAGAAATAGATGTATAAAGGTTATTTGAGTAAATCTATATTGGTTGCCAATAATAGTAAAAATAACTGCAGGTCCTGATATGGTTTATCAAGTACTTTCTCAAGGGTTATTCTCAATTTGTTGTGCATCTGACTTTATCTTTCTGCACCAAGTCTTCTCCTAACAGCTTCTTATATGGGTGTGCTTTTCTCCCTCCTTCTTAAACTCATTTGATTTTGTTTTACTGCCTTCAGCATAGTGAACTCTCTTTTGTTTACCTGTTAAGGTACATTTGGCTGCAGGTATTCAAAAAACCCAGCTAAAGTGACTTACATAATGCTGAATATATTTTATTTCATAGACCTTAGGACAGCTTTAGGACTAGCTAAGTCAGTGGTTTATTGACCAGTGTCATTTCCTCTTCACACATGGGCTGTCTCAAAGCTTTGCTTTCATTTCTCAGGAAAATTCTCACTTGGAACCAAGATGGCTGAGACATTTCTCATATCTCAGGCAGGTGTTTCACACCTGTTTCCCCAAGATATTCCTCTATGAAATAAACTGTAGGATAGCCTAAATCCCCCACTGAGAGAAATAAAAACCACTACAAATAATTCAAAAATACAGAAATTACCCAAATATGACTCCAGAGGGCCATCCTAAATAAAGCCTTCCACGCAGGTGTAGGAAATGCTAGAGGCTTTTCTTTCCCTAATGAAAATTCTTGGCTTAGAATTTATCTTTGATTTCCATTTTTAACTGATGTTTTTGTTTTTGTTGTTGTTGTTATTGTTGTTTTCTCCTTCGAGGTAGTCATCTATCAATGGGATAAAAATAAATAGGAGGAAGAAAAAAGGAAAATAATGTGAGTTCCCTAGGCTAGACTTTCAAGAATTCAGGAATTTGATTAAACAAATTTTGGAGGATGGACATCTATGCTTTCTCATGATGCTGAGTATTAAATGTCCATAAAATAAGAAACTTTGCTCATAGGGATCACAGTGCACAATTTGTATCTACAGTCAGCAGTTAGTATTGTGAGAACTAGATTGAGCTTGGTTTAAGGAAGAAATAGACATTAGATTTAAAGTATGCATGAGAAAAATCAGACTGCTCCTGTTGACAGGAGGGAACGTAAAGTGCTGTGAAGTGGAGCCCAGCACCAATGTAGTTCTGGGCTCCTAGCTCAGCGGCCTTTCCTACCAGAAGCAGATCATGGAAACAGTGATTGATGTGCATGTAGTAGACACAGAAAAGGAGATAGTTCTAAGATCTTTTCACAAAGAAGCAATTTAATAATTTATAAGAGAAAATTGCATCTATGAATAAAGAGAGAGAAAAATAGAAAGTGATTGTAGAGATGGAAACCTCGTGCTAAGAAACATGAACATCTCAAGGAAATTCCACAAGGAAAGATATTATTACATAAAAAGGAAACATTTACGCTACTTAAGATTCCTAACTTCCAGGACTCTGGTGTAACAGTTTCACTTTCATTCTAACTAGTAAACTATAGAAAGCTGCCAGCTTATCCTAGCACCATATTAGCAGTATGCAATTCTTATGCATATATTTTTCATCTAGTTTATCCTGCACTTGCAAATTTTCTTCATGTTTCCTTTGCTGTGCAAAATTTCAATAATTTGTTGAATATCCAGGTTTTTAAACAATACTTAAAATCGATGGGCCTAATTTTTGTTCACTCTGTATTCATATATCTTTTTATTTTTTTCTAACAGTATTTTCTTAGGCCACTTCAATTACAGGAATGAGCTCTGAAGATGCCAATATTATTTGATATATGAAATGCCTATCTGCTAGAGGATAGGATGATTATATTAAACTAAGATATCCTTTTTAGCTAACATCCAAAGGTCTCTGGCCTGATAAGACTGCAGTGTTTATTATCAAAACAAATACCTCAATACATGGATTTGCAATGCTAGCAAACTACTTTGGTCCAAATAAAACTACACAAGTTTTGCAAAGAAACTGTTTAAGACTGCAGAGAGTGCTATAGTTTCCCTGTGCTCTACTTTATCATCTCTTTTTAAAATTAGAGTTCCTGCCCACTGATAGCGGTAGAGAGCATTCTTATCATTTTTGCTGTTTCACAGAATGTTTCCCATCTTTTTAACAGTAATCGATCATATGCTTGTGGATAGGAATCATCTTTCAACAAGTTATCTGATACAAAGAATAAAAGACACTACAAATAAAAGGGCAAAGACATTTTAACAAATGCTGGAACAACTGGAATCTATAGTCAAAAAAAAAAAAAAAAAGAAGAAAAGCTAATCTGGACATAGACCTTAAACTCTTCATAAAAAGTCATCTCAAAATGGATCACAGACCTAAGTGCAAAATTATAAAAATCCTGGAAGGTAATGTAGAATAAATATAGATGGCACAAAGTTTAGTGACATCTTTTTAGATATACCAGCAAAGACAAGATATGTAAAAGAAAAAATTGATAAAATAGACTTCTTTGAAATTGAAATTATCAGCTCTGAGAAAAATACTAATGAGAGAGTAAGAGCAGCTACAGACTGGGAGAAGATATTTGTGAAACATTTTTCTAGTGAAGGACAATCATTCAAAATATACGAATGGCTCTTTAAACTTAGCAATGAAAAGCAAACAATCCAGTTTGTAAAAATAGGCCAGAGACCTTAATGACGGCTCAACAAAGAAGGTGTTCTGATGACAAACGAACATGTAATATGATGCTCCATACTATATTGTCAGAGGGAATGCAAGTAGAAATAAGAACGAGACACTGCTGCAAATTATTAGAACGCTACAGATCCCTAAGACTTCCAACAGCAAATTCTAACAAAGATGTAGAGCAACAGAAGCTTTCATTTATTGTCTTTGGAAATGCAAACTGGATCTGCCAGATTGGAAATCCATTTTATAAAATTTCCTCACTAGGTGTAGCTCAGCAACAGTGCTCCTTGCAGCTATCCCAAAAGAGTTGAATGTTTACATACAATCAAAGCCATACACCTAGATATGTATAAGAGCTTGATTCATAATTGCCAAAACTTGGAGGAAACCAAAATGTCCTTCAATAGGTGAGTGAATACACACATTGTGATGCCTTCAGTGTGCAATGGACCATTACTCCTGCTAAAAAGAAATAAGGTATCAAACCATGAAAAGACATGCAAGACTGACATATTGCTACAGTAAATGTGTCTTAGTAAGTGAAAGAATTCAATCTGAGCAGGCTATATATGATATGATTCCAACTACATAACATTCCCAGAGAGCAAAATTATGGAGGCAGCAAAAGGTCAGTCGTTGCTAAGTGGGGGGTGCATCACAGGAACACAGAACTTTTAGCGTTTTAAATGTATAGTGATAATAACAATCATAACTCTATAGCGATGACTAAATATCTTAATACATTTATCTAAGCTCATAAAGCATGCAGTATTAAGAGTGAACCAACATATTAACTATGATCTTTGAGTGATAATGTTGTGTTGATAACTGTCATCCTTTGCAACAAATATGCCATTCTGGTAAAAGATTTTATTAATGGAGGTACTGTAAATGTAAGGAGCTTAATGTTTTTTCTTTCTTTCTTTCTTTTTTTTTTTTCAATACAGGGGATGAATTCTGAATCTTGTACTTGCCAGGCAGGCGCTTATGCTGCTGAGCTATATCCCTCGCCTGGAGCTTAATGTTTCTAGGAGCCTAAAATTGTCATAATTTTAAGCCTAATTTTGAAAAGGTCAGCTTTTAGATTTTACTTTCTTAAAATATCTTGTTCTTCTGGTCTTCTTTCAAGCTTACTATTAAAATTTCACATTAATAGTGTTGCTTTGAGAAAGTTTTGCTCAAAATTTTACCAGATCATTTTAAATTGATAATACGTGTTATGGTTTATATTTAGATGTCTCCCTAAAATCTTTTGCTCATAGGTGACGTTTCTGGGAGGGTGACTGGATCATGAAGGTGTAATGCTCGTCAGCGATTTGTCGACTGTGGTGTTGGTAGGCAAAACCTGGTCAGAAGAGGATCACAGAAGGACTGGCCTGAGGGTCCAACTCTCTCACTCCTCTCTCAATCTCTCTCTGCTTCCTGCCTGCCATTCCATGAGGCTTTTCTCCACTTCCAGGTCCCTCTGCTGTGTTATGCTGTCTTGCTGTGTAGCCAACCAAATATGGGCTGAAACTTCTGCAAACTCTGAGCCAAAATAAACCTTTCTTCCATAGACTTGTGGGTATTTGCCATCATTTTTCAGCAATACAAAAGTAGCTAAAACAATATGCAACATATTAATGTGCTACCAAGGATGGATTATTAAAAGACAATCTGTATGTCGAAGGGTCAGATGACTTAAATTTTGGACCATAGGAGAGATAAATTTTTGTTGCAGAAAAGTAGCAAGATGCTCAGAAGATCCAAGAAGAGATGTGCAAGCAGGCATTGACATGTTCAACGCGTTGAATTGGGAGAGCATCTTCCTTACACTTCATGACAACATCAGCGCTCCTAAACCAATGCCTTTACACATGGTTCTAACAGACATTTCAAAATTAACATATCTGTAGCTGAACTCCTGCTACTTACCTTAAACTTGTCTTTCCTTCCTTTAAAATGGTAAAGTTGAAATCTGGATTCTTTCTACATTTTCTTTTTCTCTCACATCTCACATTCAATGCACCAGAAAATTCTATGCCATTTCAGAATCTGTCCACAAATAAACCAGTCTCCTACTGGCCCAGTGCCATCTCCTCTTTTCAGGCTTGTCACAACACATGTATAATTCAGTTACCTACTTT
>PVKN010038445.1:0-11061 GCA_004027915.1 Capromys pilorides
GTCTCAAACTCTAGAAGTCCCTGCTCCATGATTGCATGAGGCTTTGGGGGGACAACTAGACATAAACCATAACACTATCCAAATAACTAATAACAAAAATAAAGAAAAGCTGTGGAATATAACTGAATGTGAAAATTCCTAATTTAATCCTCACTTCCCATAAAAACAATATCTAATTTATTAACACTTTATAAATTACAAGGCACATTGCAAATATTATGGATTCATTTACAATCAATCTGCTGAATGAATGTTTTAGAATTATTAAATGATAGGGATTTCTTTCTCTAGGAACTTTTCTTATAAAAATAAGAAATTTATTCTTTCTTGGCCTTCTTTCCTGCTTAGTAAAACTCAATTTTTTCTCTTCCATTGCATGAATTGAAATTTGTGTTGGTACACACTGAGTTATAGCATTCTTCTTAGTATGAAAAGGGTGTCACGCTCCTCCTGTCACTTTAGGATCAAAATGAACAAAGATAATTTAATTTCTTTTGAATCCTCTGGATTATAACAGAAAGATAAGCACAGATAAAGCAATAGATAATGTTATACCTCTCTCCCAGCATTGACATCATTTGCATATGACCTAGTCTTCCTGGAACTATGCAGGTGAAATTATTTGAGAGTTAGCACCACACAGACAGGTGCCGGAGTCTTAGGAGCGTGATTAGCAGCTCAGGGTCGGCCTGAGTTTGACCAGGGGTTCAAGGGAATTTTGAAAGATATTTTAAAGCCTTGTATTATTACTCAATGTGTTTATGTTGGCCTTGCTGAAACAATGAAAATTATACTTTATGACATTACCTGGATGATATTTCAGGTAAATGCTCTGGATTTGTTGTTGATTATTTGAATTGAAGGCTACTTAGAAATTAGAAAAAGAAATAGAAGTTCTTGGGTTAAAGATTAATGGAGTAATTCGGTTAGCAAGGAATGAAAGAAAAGCCGTAAATGGAAGATGTGAAAGCTTGGATCTTCTTCAGTGGGCCAGAAATTAAACATGAATGAAAGAGCAACATTTTTAGAATATGTTTATAAAGTATAATATTGTTTAATGAAAAATGTTTAGGAACTGTAATTTTGTTTATATATAATTTATTTCAAATGATAGCAAGTTTAGTGATTTTATACAAATGGAATATCTCGGTTCTTTGCACTTAGGATAGCCAGGCATGAATAATTATTTATGGAGCATTACATTTCATTTTAGCTCCGTGGAACAAGTGCCTGCCTGGCAAGTGCAGGGTCATGAGTTCAAACCTCAGTTCCACCAAAAAAAAAAAAAAAAAAAAAAAAAACAAAAACAGAGATACAACTTTAGGTTAATGAGTGGCTAAATAGCTAACATGTAGAGCATTTTTGTCTTGCTAGTATTAAATTTGTGAGACTTGATTCTTTCCACCAGCATAAGCAAGCTCATTTGTTTTCTAAAAAATCCAGTATCTTCTATTGATTTAATAGAATAATTATAAATAAATAATAAGGGTAAAATAAATGAAGCATTGGTTTTCAACACTGTTCATAACAGAGCCTTTTCTTGGGACCCAAGATAGAAAGGGGCCACTCTGCCTGTGGGGTAGCAGGGGGCAACTTCTGAGCAAGGGTTTTCTTTAAACCCAAAACCTCTTAATTGAAAATATTAAAATTTCTGCCTGTTCTGGTATTAAGAAAAAAATAAAAAAAATAAAAGTTAAACAAAGTGTGTTGATGCTCTGATAATCAAGCCACTAGCTTTATGATGTCTCACAAATTAGTGACACAAAATGTGCATTGCTCAGTTGTCATAGATAAGGTTGAAGACTGCATGTTAGAGTGTATACAGTGAAAATTTATAGAGCTTGAGGTTATCTTTTAAAATGATCCTGCAGGGCTGGGGAGATAGCTCAGTAGAATAAGTGCTTGCCTGGCAAGCTCAAGGACCTGAGTTCAATTCCGGTTCTGGGAAAAAAAAAAAGATTCTGGCACCTAAGGCTTATCAGCTTCGTGGAGTAGTTACATGAAGTCATGAAAGGTTCCCTCTCAGGTCTCTAAGCCAAATCCACATTCAGCACTATTTCATGGATTAATTGGCCAGTGGCTAAGTGAGTTTCGTCTACTAACAGGAGCTATCCTTGACACAGAACTCATTTTAGGAGATTTTGGTTTGAGCACTCACCACTGGCCTCCTGAAACCATCTTAGGACTGTCTTTTCCTCTAACACTATTTCACTGGGTCATCCCTCCTTCCCTCTTTCTTTTACCTGCATTGTGGTCTAATGCACTCTTCTTTGGTCTACCTAGAAACTTAAAGAATCCCTTATACATGTGAAGAACATTCTGCTTTTTGGAGGAGCCGTAGAAATCACCTAGTCTCTAGTAGAGTCCCAGAAGCACCATTATATCCTAAAATAACTAGAGGAGATACATAATGTTATCTCCATTTCACATGAAAATATTTCTATACTAGTTTTGCCGGATATGTTCTTGGAATAGCCATATCCTTAATCTGCATATACAATTGTTGGCTTACTCTAATGGTTTAATTTAGCAAGACCTTTTGAAATATTCCTTTCAGGCTATCCGTTGCAGAGGCTTTCTAAACTGTCATGTTTCAAAACTCATTTAAATGTTTTTTATTTTAATTATCTTCATGTACTTTTATTTTTGAGTGAAAATACTCAAAAGTGCTTGAGATGAGTAAAGTCTGAAGATGAATCATAAGTATATATCTCCTATTAAAAGATGTCTTAAAATACCTAGAGTTGCTGCCAGTTACTCCACAGCAGGACCTCTTTTTAGGTCTATTTGGCCTTTTGCTGGAGAGGGCCTCTGAGGACTCAGTGAGCGTGGTGCTGCATGGAGCAGGAATGTGCCGTTGGATCTGGTTTGTAATTTGACAGGAGGAAAGATGTCAGCTCACACTCCATCAGAGCCAGTTTCCCTGATTAAGCAGAAGTCACTTATGCAGCCAGATGCTGAGGAGTTAGACTCGATTCTGCCATCATTTCATCCCCTCCTACGTAATACTCCTCTGAGCAACGGGATGCCTCATTTGTACCAGTTAACTCTCTCAAGGCTCTCCAGTCAGGGCAATGTTAGTTTTTCATCATATATTGAGTTAATGTATATCTCTGAGAACTGAAATCTTGATTATTTAATAACAATGCACAAGAGCTCTTTGAAGAGAAGTCCTGGCAGGTCTGTAGTAGGTAGTTCCCTCTCGCTCATTCTCTGAAATGTAAGATAACTTCAGAGGTCAGTCTAATGAAGAAGCTAGACTCTGATTAGAAAGTTTTCTGCTTGTCTTTTTTTTTTCTTCTTATTTTCCTCCTACTTTGCTGTATTATAGTTTGAAGTACTAAAGTTAAAGACATGCAAAATGCCTAATTTCAGGATTATATATGACATGTTGGACTTTTGATTTACCATTTATTTATACAGAGGAAGTCTATGTCTTTAAATGAGGGATGCCTGTTGGAACAACCAACAAGTATTATAATCAGTGAAGAATTGTACAGGAAATACATTTGTTTTCTTGGAATGGTAGCCAATCTAATCAATGTTTTTAAATAGTAAAATAAAATAAAACAGGCAGCTTTATTTTTTTTTTGAAAAGAGCAATACTATTAAAATCACAACCCAGCTCTGTGCACAAAAAATACAACTTAGAAAATAAATATTAAAGACATTTCTAGTTTATTTTGAATATTGTTCATTTGTAGATGAATAAAATAATTGTGTTAAAACTTAACTTCTGGGGCCAGCTAGATAGCTTGGTGGACTAAGCACCTGCTTAGGCAAGCACAGGGGCTGGGGTTTGATCCCCAGTATCACACGTGTCGGACCTGCCCCCAGGTGCTCTGAGCCAGTGACTGAATCTGGGCACGGTGTTGCATGCCTGTAATCCATTGCAGAGGAGGCCGAGAACAGTAGGATCACGATGAGTCCAAGCTGTGTAGGGAGAGTCTGTACCAAATACATTAAAAAATACCATTTAAAACAATACTTACCGCTGCTATGTATGAGAACAATATGCTGTCATACACCACAGATTGTGTATGTAATATCGAGTATAAAAGCAAAGGCACATTTGTAGTGAATGGGTTGGGTGAAAGGAAAACAGTACTAATGATATAGGGGAAAGAAACTCCCAACCTGAAAGATACCTGAGATGAGTTTGTTGTTCTCTAAACCCAAAGAAAGAATTTTAGGAACAGCTGAGGTTAATAGCAGAATGTATTTATTGGGGGAAAGAAAGCTGTCCCAGAGAGGGACAGAGGGCTCCCGAGTGGGCTCCTGCCTTTACCAGGGATTCTTAGAGCAAAACTACAAGGTGAGGTAAATCTAAATTGGAGAGCATGGAGCTTGCTAGGTGCGCATGAGCTGGGAGAAAACTTTGTTCCATCAATGACATCACAAGCACAATTGCTCAGGTAAATGGATTAAATCAGAATCAAATGGGGAAGCAAGTTACATCAAGAAGGCAGGAATGAAGAACAGGGGCTTTTCCAGTAGGGGATTGGATTTATGATTCTTCCTGGCATCTTGAAGGTGATTAATACCTGTTGGAATATCAATCTCTGATGTCCATCACAGGGGAAGTATTAGGTGTTTTGCCTGCAGCCAGCAAAGAGATGGAACACCTTGAAGAGGCTTTTGTTGTGGGCCGGGGAGAATAGCAGGAAAGAGGAGGGAGAACCCTCAGACCTGAGACAAAGAAAGCTGAGACTATTTTGGACTTTTCCTAGAGGTGGAGTTTGAGGATCAGTTTTAATGACTTGTAAAGAGCTGACTGGAGTCTCCCCTGGGTGCGCAGGAGGAGGTGGGAGGTAATTGTATCCAGGGCTGGGTTGGGGAGAAAGAGGAAGTGGTCCTAAGAAAGATAAGCTGTTGTTTTAAGAATTTCAGCCATGCTAGATGATCACATGATAATTAAGTGAGGCAGACTAGGGCCAGAACCTGTCAGGAGATAGGTGGCTGCATTTGCTTAATCTTTCATCTTGAGGTCTGGCCCACAGCTGAATTGTCTGTCTCTCCCACAGGTATCTTGTCTTCCATAACTGGCTCCTTAGAGGGCCCAGCCCTTCTGACTGCCTATGATATGTTTCTCTAACTCAGCTATCTGTGACACTAGGACAGAGGATGCAGTAAGTGGTGGTTTGAATGTCCTGTACGCTCTAAGGCACCTCCCTTCAGGGTCCTTCAGAATATAATTGGCAACATGAGGAGGTACGCGGAGTCCTGTCTAGGATGTCTGTGATTCCTGTCCTCTCCTGTAATTTCCTCAGTTGTAAGTGTCAGTATAAGATGCAATCTGCATGCATAAATTCTCCATGAGCTCCAGAGGAAGAAAGGTTTCCCTGGGTTATGTGAGGATATCTTCAGTGGCTGCATCTGGATTTGGAATTTTCAGAACTCTCCCGGGCCAGGTTGAGGGCTTTGTTTCTCTTACTTTGACCATCCTTGTGGTACGCCCCAGAGCTAGTTTCAGGTTGTCCTGGGACATGGCCCAGGTTCTGCTGGGTAAAGATAAGGACTTATGATGCAGCTCCAATGATGCTACCTGTAGTATGTGCATGAAATATGATATATTTATATATAATTTTGAAATATATATTAAAATTCTTAACCTAAATGGATTATTTAGTATAATAATTGTAGCTATTGAGAAAGACTATAAAATACTCATCTAAATAATTCTAAAAGCATTTAATAAAGAAAAAAAGATATATTTGACCATGGGATTTAACTACTTAAAAAAAAAAAAGAAAACTGAAAATATATTGAGGCCATGATGTATTGGATCATAAATTTCAAACAATATCCTAAAAATATTAATGCATTTCTGAGGAGTGTAAAGGCTTTGCTTTCTCTTCTTATTTCTAGTAGCATGAAATTAAACATATTTTGTGTATTTTGAGCAGTGTTTTTATTCCAATCATAACCAAAGCCTGGGAATTCTAGGCATTTTATCACAGATAATTTTCCTTTTCTTTAGGAATACATACAATGAAGATTTTTCTGGACTACAGTGACATGGCATATACTGTCTCCCACAATAAAAAGTTTATTTTTTGTATAATCACTTTCCTTAGCACAAAAGTCAGAAATTAGCACTGAACGCACCCTGCTCTTATAGACATTTGCTCTCTGTTATTTCCTCAAATGAAAAGAGGCCGGGTAATCTTTCCCACAGTGCAGCTGCATTTTAAGCAGCTAAGGTCAGTCAGTGAAAGAGCCAAAGGAAACCCTCTGACCTTGGCCAGGTACACAATTATTTTGCAAATGAAGCAGTGGAGTGTGTGACTTTTTTAATGAGACACAATTTGCCTCAAGTTGTAATCTGATTGCCCATGTCCACCACTTGAACCTCTCCCTAAGGTTAAACCAGTTGTGGTTAATTTATAAAAATAACACACACCTTTCAAAGTTAGACTGGATTGTATGACTTGCTAATACTATGCTATGTTTTAAAACATTCTACTTCGTTTACTGCTTTCTTTTGATTTAGTACACTAGGAACATTTCTTAGTGATATTTTCATAGTAATTTTTTAAAAAATCAAATATAGCAGGTAGGCAGATGAAGTAGTGTTTAGAATAGATGAGCCCGTTTCCCTTCCAGCTTTGTATAATTAATTTTATGTTACATTGTATAAATTGTCTTCAGCTTCTCCATATGAATATTTGGAGCACCTACTGAAACATGGTTTAATCCTGTTGACATTGAAAGGGATTATTCCTCTGGATTTCTTTCCATGAATGAATATGGACAAACCAATGCTAAGAGGAGAGGGCCATCTGACACAAAGCCTACATCTGTGTTCTGCCGATGGGCTTACTCATCTATGACTTATGTGTAGAAAAATATTGCATGGCTGAGTGTCTGTCCTTTCTTCTCTGTATTTTATCAGTTGTTTCACATGTGGGTGTTTCAAGAGAAAGATGATGAAGTACGTAAGGCATTTGTTTGATAAAATGTTGTTATAATTTTGACTGTTTTTTTTCATCATAAGGAGCTGAAAAATGTGGATACATTAAATCAGACACTTCAGAATCATGTTGCCTTGAACTTTCATTTCTCAAGTAACTGCAGCAGGTCGAATTGCTCTGCAGATAAACTTGTTGCCGTAGTAGGGCAGTAGGGTCTGAGTGTAAGGAGACAAACTCTCCTGGGAATGCTACAAGTATCATGATGTGCTCTGAAAAGTGCAGTATCTGAAGGGTGGAGCATTGGAGGTAGTGAAGGACAGTGGTCGATGTGCAAGACAAAGAATTTCCTAGCCTAGAATGGTACTCTGGCAGAATCCTGGCGTAGATAATAATCTTCCTCCTATCTGACGTATGATCAAAGACGTTTGTCTTACATTGGGATTAAGATTTGGATGACAGAAAGTTTGCCCTGATTGGTTCCAGTTTGTATCAATTATATTGGCATAATTGTAGAGTGCCCTGTTCCTTGCAAATGTGGGTGATTTAAAAGATGAAATGAAAGAACTGGAGAATACATTGGAGTCTTTAGCCCAAATAAGAATGGCAGAACTGGGCAGGTTATCCAATGTTCCCATAGATGATAGAGTCACAGACAGGTGTCTAGATTCAGTACATTCTGAACAAGTACTGAGTGGGCACGTGATGGTAAGGAACACAGCAGCAAAGGTTAATGCAGTAGTTAGGTGATGGTGTGCTCAGAGGAAACTAGTTTGTGCCCAGAAAGGAAAATAGCAGGAGTCCTGTAGGCATTGGGTGTATGAATTTAAAATGTCGCTCCTGATCTCTTTCACCACCACGCTTCTGGTCTTCCAGTGCATGATTGGCAACATGGTGCTGAGTTGTGTTAGCTGTATTACTCACACGTGTCCTTTCCCATAATTTGCTGTTATAATGAGATCTATGAAACGCAGTCCGTATGCATGAACCTTCAGTGAGCTCCAGGTGAAGGAAGGTTACTCTGCTCATGCAGAAGAATCTTACATGCAAGCATCCTGGTTTGGGACTTGATAATTTTCCCAAGCTTTACAATGTTTTACAGGGGTCTTTCTCTCAGTGGGTCTTACGATGCAGGTCTCAGGGTTGACCCTGGGATGCTGCCCACATTCAGGTGAGTGGAGGGGACTGGCCCTATAGGCCCAGGTACACCGTTTATTTTAAAAACAGTGATTGCAACAAAGGGAGTGATGTGTGTCATGAGTTATTTCAAAGTACGATCTTTGGAAGAGTATGAGGAGCAGAGCCGCTGAACTTGGGCCAGAAAGGCAAAGGTAGATTGACAGCGAGAGTCTACTTTGCTGCAGAGTATTGCTCAAACCACCTGTACGTGTGTATGGGGGAAATGCAGGAGTCTTTTGATGAAAGCAAGAATCTTAGGCCTTGCCCCAGACCTAGATAATGGGATTCTACTGGGGTGGCTATGTGATTAGCATTTGTCCAAAACTCCTTGGTGATTCCTATTCATGCTAACATGTAAGCACCACTAAAATAAAGATGTAAAGGGTCTGGGCCTGTAGTTTGAGAGAAATAGCCTGTCACCTAAAATTTTGTGAAAGTGGATTGGCCGCATATAAAATAACAATACACAAATGGAAAGGACTTGAAAGATTTTGAAATTAAGGACTAGCCTCATTAATCCTGGGTGATTTTAATCATCATTGCACTATGTTACACAAATTTGTTTATCATATCCTTAGTGCAATAGAAATATTGCTTAGGATAGATAAAGAGTAAAGCTTACATGGTGGGGGGAGGCTTTCAGGTGGGCTCAGTGGTTTAAGTGCCTGTGCAGGCAATCCCAGCCAGGCACGGAACAGCAGTTCAATCCCAACACCCACCCTTAAGGCAGCCTGAGCAAGTCAAAAAGTAAAAAAATAAATAAATAAAAAGAGCAAAGCTTACTGATTTGCAAAATCCTTCTGTATAAATGTTTTCCTTTGAAAGTGATATAAAGGAACAATGCCTCAGGAAAAATAGCATTCCAGAAGAGTAACCCCAAGCTATTTGTAGTTGCTTGGAGAGTATTCAACCAGATCTGATTGTGTGTGTGTGTGTGTGTGTGTGTGTGTGTGTGTGTGTGAGAGAGAGAGAGAGAGAGAGAGAGAGACAAACAGAGAGACAGAGAGACAGAGAGAGAGAGAGATGGGAGGTGAAACCTAAAGGCTCCCATATCCGAGGCAAATGTTTTACCACTGAGCTATATTGCTACCCAGATCTGTCTCTTACAGTAGAAATCTTAGTAAATTTATTGGAGGAAAAAAAGAATTAATATATTTGCAATAATAACTCACAGCATGTTGTATATGAGTTAACACACTTTGTATCAGTGGCAGGATATTGTTTTCAAGTCAGTCAAAACCTTACACTCAGAGTGACTCCATAGACCAGCAGAACCGACTTCAAAGAAATGAACAATCTCAGAGCTCACTTCAGAACTGTTTAATTAGAACCCACATTTCCAAATAATAATTCAGTCATTCATAAGCGTATTAAAGTTTGAGAAGCATTGTGTGACTAGAAATGTCTGGCCTGATGAAAAATTTCCTTTCACGTGGCAAACCTAATCTCAGTGGAAGACAGAGTTAGAATAGGTCCGCCAAAATGTTCCTTTTCAAATTTCAGTCTTACTTTGATTTTGAAGTTCTTGCAAGATTTTTTTTTTCCACAGAAGCCAAAACCATTTTACTGGTTGGTAGTTGAGGGAGTTCAGAGCAGTGTGGTGCCCTCACCATAGACTATGATGCCGGCTGTGATTTGGGCTATCAAAGTAAGAAGCACTCCTGTGACACAATGCCTGTTCAGTATGGTAAACAAAATCATATCTCTGGCCCCCAGTGCCTACAAACTGATATGTTTGACAGTGTATTTTTCATCTGTGAGCTTTCAGAATATCATTGACACAACTCTGTTTCTACAAGAAAAAAAGTATAACTGACATAGATGCCAGAGGAAAAAGCCCGAAATCAAGAAAGCAGATTTCCTTTCATCTGAAATGAGATAATTACCAGTGTTTTACAGTCTATAGCCATGACTTGTTAAGCAGGAGAAGGCAGGAAAATTATTTTAAATGCTATAAATTGAAATCTAGTCAACTTCTCAATTAAGTGGAAGCTGATAGAAAACAGGTGAGGGGTAAACCAAACTCACAGTGAGAACAAACTAGTCAGAACTGGGTGAAACGGGAAGCCAGTGACGTGGTTCACTGAACACTGAAGTGAATCAGCTGTGACCCAGCCCAGGGAACTTAACAATGCAGGAGACCTTCCTCAAAATAAAGACAAAACAAAAGAACTGGGAATGTAATTCACTGCACAGGCGCTGTACCAGAGGGAAGAAACAAAGCGGGGTAAGGGGAGAAAAGGAAGTAAAACAAGGAACCCATGGGTTGTTCTAAAATCATGTCCAGTATTTTAGGTCTGAGAAATCAGCATTTTTTTTTTTCACTAAACAAAATTTTACTAAGAAGTGAAGTGTCTATTTTGGTGGACATTTTATTTAAATGTTGTGAGTTCACTTGAAGTAGAAAGACCTGCTTGATTTTGCTCAATCTTCATTTTAAAAAATGGTAGAATTTGTATTTTGAGGAAATAATGATTACAACTAGTGTGTACACATGATAGGAAAGAAGGACTCCATAAGCGGAAGGGAATGCCATGCTGTCCTCTCCTTGTCACCTTTCTACCACCTTTGTTCTTTCTACCCCTGGGCACTCCCTTTTGTTGGGAGGTGCTCACAGGTGCCAGAGTTGACATCAGGCCATGGAAGAGTCTCACAGCTCTTGCTACTTTGTTCCCTGACCATTTCCAAATATAATTTTGCCCTTTTCACTTGTCTAGACCCATAAAATGGCGCATCTGATAGATGTTATTGATCAAATCAACCCAAATTCATTGTATTTGCACATCTCCAAAAGGTTTCTATTTCATTCTCTAACCTTGAGATGTAAGTCATTCCTAATTTACTTTGAATTACTTAATTTCTTTTCTTCATGTTGTATTAAAAGTAATACAACAAGTTTCAAAATTTCATGCATTACATAATTATTCTATGCCTATTTTAGAGCACTTAAATATGTACTTCTCCTTTATAC
>PVKN010038446.1:0-11060 GCA_004027915.1 Capromys pilorides
CATTATTTTTATGAGATTTTCATCTCCAACACAAACTTCTCTTTTCACTTCAGACCTGAATATCCATTTATTATTTTAAAAAATTTAGACTCACATGATTTAATGAAACATCATTTATTAATGATCCTTAAGTATATTTGAGTATAGTAAAAAGGAAAGAAAATAGAACTGTAAAGCTAAGAGTCTTAATCTGAATACTTGGCACAACTAATTGCCTTTTAAGACCAGATACCACAATCTTCTAATCTATATGGAATAATGACACTTTAAAGGCACCACAAATCCAACATGTATAAAACTAAACTCAGCCAGGTGGGGAGGGACATGCCTATAATTCTAGTTACTCAGGAGGCTGAAGCAGGAGTATTACAAGCACACCATGGGCAAATTAGTGAGGCCCTGTCTCAAATTTAAGAGGAAAAACCAAACAAAAAAAACCCTGGGGTATAGCTCAGTCAGTGGTAAAGGCCCCTGGGCTTGATTCTCTAGTATTGCAAAATTCAAGATCTGCCCCCTAGTGGTCTCCTGCCAGTGCAGTCCATCCCAGAGAGTAGTTCCATCACCTCCAACTCAAGAGTTGCTCTCCACAGCACGTCCTCCTCCCTGTGTCCCACACACTGGGGCAATGTTGCATTTACCCCCTGGATCTCTCTCTGTCCATCTGTCTCTCACCATCCCTGCCCCATCCGCACCCAGCTCCCTGCATCTCTCTCCAGAACTGAGCGAGCCTTCTGTGCCCAGTCTTCAGCCAACCCCTCAGCAGCACCATTAGTCAGCTCTCTGTGCAGACCAGCAGGCCTTCCCACACACAGGACAGAGGTCACCCTCTCTTTGGGAGTCTGCAGCTCTGCAACACCTAGGACACAGCAATCCTCACAGCCACCTGCCTCTGGCCCAGCCATGAAGATGACAACCTCTCCTGCACACCTGCCCTTCCACGTGCAACACTCTCCACCCTGTTTACCTGACTGATCTGCTTTGTCCTCAGGTCTCAGCATAGCCATTGCTTTCCATGATCACTTCCTTACCCTGAAGCCTCTTCTGGCTTCTACAGTCCGCATCTGAGGTGCAGATATACACTCAAGTGTATCTGAGTAAAGCGTTTCTCCCTAAGATATAAACTAACTGCAGTGGGCATTGTACTTCTTCATCGTTTTATCTCTGGAACCTAGCAACACAGCAGCACTAAGTAGATGCTCAGTTTATCCATTGAATACATAAATGAGGCAGCCAGTCCAGATGTCAGTTCTTATTTACCTTTAAGGATTTGGTGTCTTACCATTAGTTCTGAAGCAACTGTCATAAAAGCTCTTAGTATTATAAATCACTAGACTCAGTTTCTGAAATTAGATACATTGTCCTATTCAGATTTGAATATACAGAGACAATATAATTGGGTGTGGTGGCACTGCCTGCAATTCCAGTGCTCCAGAAGGCTGAGGCAGGAGGAGTCTATGTTCAAGCCCAGAATGGGCTGCTCAGTGACTAAAGACCTGTCTCAAAATCTAAGGGGAGGCTGGCCAGTGCAAATGCTTAGTCCTTGATAGAGACAGAGACAGAGACAGAGATGAAGGGATGAAGAGAGGGGGAAGTAGGGGAAGGAGGAAGATAGGAGGGGAGGAGGAAGAGAAGGAGAGGAAGGAGGAGAGGAAAGAGGAGAAAAAGAAAAAAGGAGAGTGAGGGAGAGAGAGGAAATGAGTGAGTGATTGAGTGAATGAATATAATGTGCTGGTTAAGAACTTAGAAGTTAAAGCAGGAAGGGTGGCATATTGTCTGTATTCTCAGCAATTGAGGAGGCTGAAGCAGACAGATCCTCTGAGCCCAGGAATTTAAGGCCAGCCTGGGACAACCAGCAAGATCTCAGCTCAAAGTAAACAAAACCCCTCAGGATTTGCAGCCATATAGGCTGGGTTCTATTTAGTCTCCCAATGCTTACTGTGTGGCATAAAGACAAGTTTGCATATGTTTCTTCATCTGTGAAACAGGGATGAAACACCACCTCCTTCATGAGGTTATGAGTGTTAAGTAACAATGTGTGTGCCTGTGGGTTGCTCTTATTTCACAATTGTTAAAGGAACACTGACTAGTAGTCCACTAACTAGCTGTTACCCTCCACTTAACACAGCCTCTAGTCTATATAACACACAGAAAAGGGGACTGAGAAGAGCCTCCCCCTGCAGAGAAGGGGAGAACTGAAAGGGAGCTAAACCAAGCGATGCCCCAGGGGCTCCTCTCTCCCACCAGCTCCTCTCTCTCCCAGCTCTGAGCCCTCAGATCCAGTCACTTACCCAAAGCCTGCCTATGAGCATGTGAGCCTCTTGGAGGACATTCAGATATAAACCTTAACACTAAGGGTATTAAGAGCCAGTTCTAGAAACACTTGGTAATGCCCTCTACTGGAATTTTTATATATAGAATCATAATTTTCTTATTTAAAAAATGATACAGGAAAATGTCAATAGCTAGTCATAGATGTTAGCAGTCTTTCACCAATCTGCAGATACAAATCAACATTTCTATTTCACAATATCTGTTATGCATTCTGGTTCCTATTTACACTTTGTTTCTTAAACCAGAGAAACAATGCAGTATTTACACGTGTCCAATTTATTTCATTTGAGAGCACTCTCAAGATGTATCCACTCAGCTAGAAATATAACAAGTTTATCCTTTAATGGCTTAGTACTCCACTGTATTAAAAAAAAAAATCTTTATCCATTCATCAGTTAAATTGAGCTATTTCCAAGATTTGGTATGATAAACAATGCTGCTATAAACATGGATGCACATACATCACTGTGATATGATGCTTTTACTTCTTCCAGGAATATACCAAGAAGGGGAATGGTAGGGTCAAATGGGACTCTAGTCCTACTTTTTGATGAAACTCCACACTGATTTCCACAATGGTTGCACTAATCTACACTTCCACCAACAGTGAAGAAGGGCTCTTTTTTCCCCACAGCCCTGACAGTTCAAAGGGGAAGGGGAACTAGGAAGAGGAGACGGGAGATGAAGGAAAGGAAAGGAAAAATAAATGAAAAGCAAGGAAAAATGGAAACAAAGCTTTTGTAAATAAAGAAGGGAAGAGGAGCTGGAGGAGGGTGGGGGATGGGGAAAAGATCAAATTATATATGTACAGGTACAAGTTCCCTATAATGAATGTGATCATTATGTACAATTTAAATTTACCAATCTACCTAATTTTTTAAAAATCAGCAGACAACATCTGCTCTGTTTAGTGTCTTCCAAAAGTGCTTAAACTTGTAGCACCTCTATACTTAGGTATACGGGAGCCTAACATGCAACATCTAACTCAATTTATTCATCATTCAATAGATGCTGACTGGCTGCTCAGTGAGCCAACTTGTACCAGGCGCTAGGGAAGAAGCACAAAACAGACATGGCGCCTGCCTTCCGGGGAAACAAATTTACAAATTAATTTACTTTTGCTAAAACGCAATTAAAATTCTATGGCCATGAACTATACACCCCACAAAGAGAATGGTGCCCCAGATTCTTGCATAGTGCACAACATGCACATCTGAACATGGCTACAGCCCTAAGTCTTAACACAGGATTTCTCAACTATACAGCTGACATTTGGAATAGATACTTGTTTACTGTGGAGGACTGGATTGTGTGATACTCAGTAGTGTCCCTGGCTTCTGTTCACTACACACCAACCTCAGGTGACAACCAAAAACATCTCCAGATACTGCCAAATGTTGGGTAGAGGAGCAAACCCGCCCCTTTTGAGAATCGTTGGTCTGAATATAGTAGCTAGTAAACAGTAGAGGTAGAACGAGGACCTGGATTTATTTTTGTTTTGCTCAAAATGATGCTTTCATTGCAAAAGTACACGATCACTGTTATAATCCAAACCCAGAATTTCACAGAGAGAAAGAATTCTCCCTCTTCAACTCTTCTCTCTCTTCGAAGAGTAATCACTCATCTCAGGTATAGCCATTTTTAATTACATGCATAGGTGCACTCCACCCCCACCCCACCCTACCCCGCACATGGGAAGGAGAAATGTCTTCCTTTTAAATTGTGCAAGGCAACTTTTCCATTTAACACTGTATCAGGAGCTATCCATCAATCTCTGCTCCTCCTTCATCAGCTACCAACAGCTCGACACTATGGGTATCCCCTACCTTATTTAAGCTTTTACCATGGTTAAGCATTTCTGTAGCTTTCAGTTTGGGTTTATTTCTAATAGTGCTACAATGGGAAAATGCTGTAATTAACGTCTATTTTTCCATAGTTAAGCAAGCAAATGACTTTCAGATGTGGAACTGCTGAGTCAAGAGCATGTACATCTTAAATTTTGCTAAATAGCACCTGCCAACATCCATCCCTAATTTCTTCACAGGCTGCTCTGAAAATGAAATAAATCTACCTAGCAGTTCACTAGACTGATACTCTATATCCCCAATTTATAATTAAGCCATTCTCAACATAGCTAATGCTCCCCTCTAAGTTGCCTTGTATCTTTTTAAATAAAAAGTGACTTTTTTATTCCTTTTTAAAAAACCTTCTTTGCAGCAATCCTAGGAAGGCTATTTTAAGCAATAGCAAGATAAAGCAGTGAACACAATCACTTCGTTAACGTGAAGGGAAATAAATGTGTATGGTGTCCAGCATTTTCAATGTGGCAAATAACTATGCTTACCAATCCTTATTTTACTATCACAGATGAAACGCAGAGGGGTTTTTTCATGTCAGGATTTTCATTATATTTTACATTGATTTTTATCACAGAATTATAGGATAGAGCAATGTTGTAACTGAGAAGCCTTAGTCAACTTAATGTGACATCTTGCCCTCTCAGAACACTTGCAGTAAGAAAAAGACCTTAGATGGTATTAAATTCAGGTTCAGTCAATAGTTCTCAGGGAGAGAAGACAAAAAAGTTAAAACGTCATCAGATCAAGTAAATGCAGCGTTCACTACTTCAGTGTGTGGTAGCATAGATTTCTCAACAGGCAATAAATGTGTATTATGGATGAGCACATTCACAGCATGTGAAATAAAACACCTCTGCATGTGAAGTTGCGCAACCTGCGCGAGGTGCTGCAAACAGAACCCTCAGAACTGTCCAGCTGTGAACAGGGGCTGGGAGGTGGTAGAAAGGGTGAAGACAGCTGACCGGCAGGAAAGCTGCCCCAAGGCGCTTGCTTGCTTTGCTCCTCAAATAGTGTTGCCTCAGCTACAGCTCGGCAGCTTCTTTAATCGCTGTCATTGGATGCACCTGAAAATCCGCCCACTTGCACTTAATGGGGAGCAGTTGAAAGCTCTGCTGCATAAAGCAAGGGACTCTAACCAAAACCCACCAAGACCCTGAGCTTGTTGGATCTCAAGACCTGAGTCAATATTTGCACCCCAAGAACATCCAGGGATTCCCATGCACACTCAAGTTCAAAATCTTTGAAGAAAATTCAAAGGGAAGTTTTGGGCTGTGGGGGACGGGAGGACACTTTTGTCCTCTAGGGCACGTCTGACAGTATCTGAAGATCACTGCAGTGGGTGCTAGTGCCATCTCTTGGACAGAAGCCAGGATGCCAGGTAAAGCACAAGACACACCCCTCCCACAACAAAACTTTTGTAGCCCCAGATTTTCAGAAGCTGAGAAATCCTGACAGAAAAGAAAAAGAGTTTTGCCTATTCCGTGTAGTATATATAATACAAAAGCTCAGGCAGAGACAGTGGTGATCCCAGTACTCCGAACACCGAGGCAGGAGGATGGAGGCCAGAGTTCAGTGTCAGCCAGGGCTACATAAGTCCAAGGCCAGCTCCAAATGCACAGTGAGACCATGTCTTATGACAACAAAACAAAATAAAAATCCAAAAGCTAACAGTACTGGCCTTTTAGTAAGAGCTCTAATACTTGGATTTCATTCCTACCTTACTGGTAAAAGCTAATGTTGTAATTGTGGTTTCCAGAACAAGAGCATAAAGTCATTGAGTTAGATATAGTAGGAAAAACAATATATTTCCCTACATTGTGAACAAAGTATTTTTTTGAGCAGGATAAACTTATTAGGGGAAAGAAAGCTCCTGTCCGAGAGAGGAACAAGGGGGGAGTCCCAAGCGGGTTGTCCTCTGAACAAAGTATTAAATTAAAATTATTAACACAGAAGACAATCCTTTCTATTGATGTTATAAGACTATACCACGAAGGCTGTAGAGTGCAGATGTCTAAAGGAAAATTCTCAATCTCCTTCTGAAACCATTCTAATGCTTAACCTTCATTATTAACCTGATTATATAATGTTAAACTGAAAATATCTGAAAGGATTTAGTTGCAATTCTTAAGAAGAAAGGTAATGTGATGAGAAGAACATGCTGGGCTGTGGCAGTAGCTCAGTGGTTCTGCTAGCCCTGCATTCAGAAGGCCCTGGGTTTGACACCTAGAATCAGAAAAAAAAAAAAAAAAAAATGCTCTGCATGGAAATTACTTTACTAAAAACTCGTATCCTAATTATTTAAAAAATGCTTGTTAAATCTAATTTGAAGTTATAGGTTGAAAGACAGATCTCATTCTGACAACTTATTTACAACCTTCCTGGAGCTCCATAGACAACCCCTTTGATAAACTCAGGCACACCTCTACCATCCCACCAGACTTACAAAGAGGAGCCCCCACCTGCTTAAGGCCTGCCACATAGAGGTTATTTAGTATCTGCCACACAAACAGAAGAATTTTTAATTTCATATTAAATCGTGTGAAAAGTCTGATCTACAAAGATAACAAAAGTAAAGCCAACAGCCTCTAGGTGTATATCTGATTACTTCTAAAAATGTTTATGAAATAACTAACGGTGAGAAGAAAAAAAGTTTCCATAGCTCTCATTTTCTGTGAATTATTTTATTCTTTTTCAAAATTCTGTTTTGAATGAAGTACTCGCTACTATATATGCTAAATATAAAAGTTTCAACCATTTAAAATGTCATACAGCTAATATAATTGACTAATGACTCTCTGGTTTCCATAAATCATTTGTCCCCATCAGAGTTAGGCCAGTTTAAGACTTATATTATCTTAATGTACTAGTAAATTATGCCTTAATATGGACAAAATTGCCAGCTGGGCCACTTTCCATAACTCTGTGACCTTCCATCAGGCAAATAGGTAGGGCTGCCAGCTGACAGGCCTGTCTCTGTGCCTGGGGACTGACTCAGAACCATAAAGAAGTCATCATAGGCATCTGAGATGAGTGTGAAAACAATGCAATGCAAACAGAAAAGTAATGACAGTTGAAAGGACCTGAAAAACATGTACTATGCCCCTTTCACTTTAAAGAAGAAAAATAAAGCATCAGCAAGGTCAGGAACACGCCAGGGAAGAACAACCAGCTGGGCAGGTCTCTGGACTCTGCTATACTTTCAGACACCCTGCCTTCAAGGCCGTTATATTCAAAAGCATATTAACATTCCAAGTGTGATTCAGTATCAATACTGAGCTACTCAATACTATCTTACTGACTTCTTCAAGGTGATCATTTACTAAATAAACACAGAATCTTAGGATTTGGAGCAGTAAGAGACCTTTAGTGACCTCTTGCCTATCAGATGAGGAACTATTCAGGGGGTTTTACTGTTCCATAGGTTCCTTCCACAAACATTCTCTAGGCTCCTATAATAAGTTAGTCCTGGGCACACAAAGATAAGAGTAAGAATCGCTGTTCTTAGGCATTCACATGAAATTCAAAGAAAGGAACATACAACTGTAAAGCAAAAAGGTTATGACAAAAGAAGTACTAAGTGGGGGCAAGTAGTAATCACCTCTGGTTACAATACTGAACATCACTCATGAACAGAAAGCATTTACAACGGTAGGCCATGATGCTTTACAGTAGAACAGATAAAATATCTTTAAATGTCCAGCTTCAACATAAAAGTACAGGAAACAACTATTTTCTACATGTATGCATGTGAGTGTGTGGGCTCACTAGATGTGAGCACGTGTACACATGTGCATGTGTGTACTAACCTGCTTCAAGGCCAGAACTTGAAAACTGGTTTCTCTGGCTGCAAAGCCATAGTCCTATCTGCCTGCTCAACTGTAACTGTCTCTGCACAGGATTGCACTTAACTCTTCCTCAACCTTTCTGTTTGCATGAAGCAATGCATCCCGCAGGTAATCATCCTACTCTTCTAAATTGCGACTGTACTTCCAAAATCAGGAACCCAGGTTTAGAAACCTTAACGAAGGAGAAGGGAGAAGGAGTCGCGGTACTGGGCGTTTCATCTGCTCACCCTCGTTGCAGTGAGCCTGGACTTTCTCCTGGTGCAGGACCAAGCGCCACACGCGGGACCAAGCTACAGGCCAGCCAGTCGAGGGAACCTACACCGCGAGGAGGTACGGGGGCTGGGGGGATGGGGTGGGGCGATGAGTCCGTCCCACCAAACCACTGCTGGACGTGCCCGGCACTAGACACGAAGCAGCAAGGCAATGGGCACGCGACCAAGTACGACTCTCCAGACCAAGCCCCTCCTCGGTCACGTCCACCACCCCTGTGTCCCTACCGACTCCCTTACCTCCGGTCTCATTGCCCCCCACGCCCGCCGGGCCCCCGCGCCCCGCGACCAGAGGGACCAGGAGCAGGTGCAGCACGCGGGACCCTGACGCCCGCACCGCCATCGCCCGGCCCCGCGCGGGAAGGTGGACCCTCAGGGGATGCATCGAGAGCGGGAAGAGCCACGAGAGGACGAATACCACCGACAGCCAGGGCTCCGCCGAGAATGCCTCAACCAAGCTCCAGGCTGGAGGGAGAGGTACGCCCTCGGTCCCGCCCATACCCCGCCTAAAGCCCCGCCCTGGTTCCGCCCCTGCCCGCTTATCTTTCCCAGTCCTGCCTCTGATTCGATCGCTGCTCCTAGCTCCGCCTTCTTCACCCCAGGTCACGCCCCACACCCTGGCCCCTCCCGCCGTCCCGGGCCTGACTTCCCACAGGTGAGACCTCTGCTGGCCTCGTACAACTGCAGCAGGCTCCAAGAGCGCTTTGTCCGAGACTTAACATTTTGGACTAGAAAGGCGACCCCAGGCAAGTTGTCCTTCTTCTCTGGATCTGTTTTCTCGCTCTTAAAGGAGGAGGCTAAACTAGAGAATTTGGACAGCTGTGATTACAGCTCTGCCACCCCTTGTGTCATCCACGGAACGGACACAAGTTGCTTCAGTCACAGGCAGTGCCACCGTGTCACCGTCAATTAACGTGTAAACATCGGAGCCCTGATCTGGCACAGAGACGGCACACGCTGACGAAAATAAACGCTGACAGCTGGAATCGCACCTCGAATCCCCGGGCCTAGCCCTGCATCTCATGCCTCTGTTCCTAATTGATTAGAAAGCTTCGTTTGGTTGAAGTAACTCAGGAAAATTACCCTAAACTGCATGGCAGAGCATGCACTGACTGTGCACAGAAGTTACTGGGTTGGCAGCTCTGAGATGCATCATGAGCCAGACTTGATAAAACTGCTAAAAGTGGAATCTGGTCGCGAAGAATCCCAACAGCAACCCCTTCCTCAGGTAAGATCTAAGCAGCCCCAGGGAAAATAAGACCAATACCTAAGGAAGCTGGAAAAGAGACACAGAAAAGAGATGCACAGATGATAACTAGGGTGGTCATTAATAACACTTCCAGTGGAGATCACACCCTGAAACCACCCCCTCCTGTCCATCTCTCGAACAGCTTTCTCCCCTCCCCCCAATAAATCTATTCTGCTCATAATAAAATAAAATAAAAAATAACACTTCCACAGAGGTATGAACGACAGCAGTTAGCAATCCTTCACTGCACATCTATATTTCACGCTCAAGAATTCACGAGCTTAAAGACACTTGTGCAGTTTATCCTAACTGTGTTTAGGTGACTTCAGAGTGCTTAGTCTGGCTTGATAGCTAAGAGACTTGAAAGAGAGAAGTGGAACAACTGCCAAAAGTCACAGTATCTATGAGTGGCTAAACTAGGTAACCATAATCGAACTTCTAGATTTTCCCAGGGTTTTGTGTCAAAAACCACAGGAAAAAATGGTTATCTGCATAGTTGAAAAACAAACAAACACTATTAGCTGTTGCTTTGTTTTTTTGAAGCAAAACAGTATGTTATTTGCTGGGTACTTTAAAACCCAAGCAAATAATTACAAAATTTAATGTATGCATCTTGGATTTTTTTCCCCCTAGGATTCCTCATGCCAGTTTCTCATTGTTACTGGATATGGTGGCTGCACCTGACTGATGACTGGTGCCTTTGCGCTGCTAGGAGATGCTGGCAAGCCCAACGCAATGAAGACTGCTGCTTGCTGCAGCTGCCACCCACAAAGTTGCCCTAAAGTAGCATCTGTCCACCAATTTCCGAAAGAACTGTCTTTGTAAATCTTAGGTTCTCTGCTACCTTGTTACCTCCAAAATAAGACCTCAATGGAAAGTAGTCAGCCTTGAAAACTACAGATCAAACATGCCAGCCCAAATCAGCCTATCCTTACCTTATCTGCCTTATGGAATCACCAGTGAGCAAGAAAACAGTGATAGCTGGAATGGTTTCAAATCTAGGACCTAATTTCTTCTCCCACATATTCCCTCCATGATCTTATCAATTTTTCTGGCTTTAAATCCAATCCATGTACTGACAAACAGGTTGATACTCAGGTGCTGATATGGCCTCTGAGCTCCAGGATATCTGATGATGAATTTGGTATCATTAACACATGGCTATGTCACTTAGTATGTTCCAAACTACTTTATCCTGTTCCTCTTCACATCTCAGACAATGGTTCTACTGCCCAACTTGTTACTCAAGCCAAAACACTGGAAATCAGTTCTCCCATTCTGCTTTTCCTGATCACATATGATTCAACATTAAATGCAAGCCAGGCATGATGGTACATGCCCATAGTTCCAGCACTCAGGAAGCTGAGGCAAGATTGCTGTGAGAGTTCAAGGCTAGTCTGAAGTGTGTAGTGAGATCCTATCTAGAAATTATATATATATATATATATATATATATATATATATATATATATATATATATATATATATATATATATATATATATATA
>PVKN010038447.1:0-11069 GCA_004027915.1 Capromys pilorides
AAATTACTGTTTTGTATTCTTTAACAAAGAAAAAATAAGAACAGGTATGATGGAAAGATTTCCACATACTCATATCTGTCAGTTTTGTATTTCAGCTTACTTGGGGCTGGATTATAAGCCATGGATTTATGTGTGCAGAGATTAAAGCACCTCACTGTCTCAGAGAGTTTTTCCGTGGAGAATCTGAGTATAGTCTTTGACATTGTCCTTGAGGATTAAATCTGGGGTGGGAAGAGAGACTCAGATTTCTGTTCTCTGTCTTTCTGCCAAAGATAAGTCATTGAATACTTCTTGTTGTATAACTGACTCGTCAGGCACACACAGAGTCTGTCATTTAATTATAAGATCATTCCCTTTTGGCTTTGGCGAGAAGGGCTCTATTTTAGGGTTTGTTCCTGCAGCCGGAATGTGGTCTACCCAATGGGCCCTTCCTGGAACACGCTATTCATCGTTTCTACCTTCTGTCCCAGCGATCTCTATTTGAGCTTTCTACTTCATTTTCTCCATACCAGTGAGCACCATCTGATCTTCCTAAATATAATTTATTCATCTTTAGTATTTCTTTTTCTGTGAGATAATGTAAATTCCATGGAGGTGAAGAAGGGATCTTTTATTAACCCCTGTAGTTCTAGTGACTAGAACTGCTTGTGGTTCAACATTCTTTGAGAAAGGGAGCAGTGAGGAAGAAAAAGGAGGGATAGGGCCAAGAGAGAAGGGGAGGGAGAGAAGAAGAGGTGGGGGAGAAGAGAGGAGAAAGGAAGGCTCAGAGAAAGAAGCAGTGAGGAAGGAAAGAAGGGGAGAAATGGAGTTCTGAGCAGGAAGTTAATAATCTCAAGGCAGCACTCACAGCAAGAGAGACTCGTTCTGGCTCCCACTGTAGCAGTGATGGTGAACCTTTCAGAGCTCTCAACGGCACCAGCGGCCTACTCCAGCACACTGCTGTGGGTGCCCCACCACCACTGAGAAGCTTCCATTCTGTGTTTGAGAGGAACGAGGTGGGGGGGCACGTAGATGATGGGCCAATGAGGCTCAGGAGGACTCAGATCACCAGACCTCAGGAACAGCCCCAGAACCTCTGTTGCAGCACACACATCCACATACGCCGAGATACTGTAGCATAAACATAACATACATGTGTATATTTCTGTCCTATATTCTTTCATACAAGCCTCTCCATACAAGGAAAAACTGACACATATTTTTATATATAAGGAACTTCCTTTGCTAGGATATGATGTTAATGAAGTTCATTCCTCAGATAAGCAAATTATATTGGTCATATCTAGCTAAATAGAGTACACCCGTAACTTCAGCTACTGCTTCAAAAATAATTTTTGTGATAACAAGGCAATCAAGTGAATGTGGGGATCCAGCTGGATTAATGCAAATCCATTCCTATTTCTAGAAAAGGGGCTCAAAATTCCAGACTCACTACGACTAGGTCCATAGATGGATAATCTTCACTCCTAAAGGCTAGTATGGAACTCTCAGTTTTCTTTCCAGATTTAGAAATGTAATTTGCTTTTCAAAACAGCTTACTGAGTACAAAAGTCCAGAATTAATGATGCTATCTTTAACCTTTTCAAAACTACAGGCTATCAGATTCTCTTCTTCTGGTTTAGAGGCAGATAGGCACGCATCTGAAAGTAACATACCTGGAGAAATCGTTAGGCACAGTTGCCTAAAATCTAGCAACCTTGCCAAACCTGAGGCCATTTTTCTAATTATATTATTTACTTATTTAATAGACTCCTTTTGAGAATATTCTGTTTTTAAAGCAGAGAATGTGTAAGATGCCAAATAAATCAGACATAGACCTAGTCCTTTAAAAACCTATGGCTCAAAAGCAAAGCAAGACAATGAGGTCTCCTCAATATCCTATTGTTTGCTACACGTATGACATGGTTGAATTTCATGAAAACACTGTCAATGGCTCTGTCTTTGTTTTCCCACTACCCATGCACAGGTGTGCTGCTACCTCTTCAAGCAAAGGTAAACTGCAAGCACCTCCAGGGACACTGTCTTAGGCTTCTCCAGCCAAGAACTACCACTGTGCAGTTGGAACTTTCCCCATGTATGATAAATTTTAACAAACCTGATGTGAAGGAGAGACGAGGCCAGCCGTGCTGGAACACACTGTGTCTCTTGCTGAACTCTTATCAGATTATCAACTGGGAGAGAAGCCAGTGGCAGAAGAGGTAAAAAGTGGGATTGGTTTTGTTTTTCAAAAGCCTTAGAACAATGGCAAAAGTAGACAAATAAGACAATCTCAGACTAAAAAGTTTCTGCATGGCAGAAGACTTGATAGAGTAAAATGGCAATAGAGATTGTGAGACGGTGCAAGTCACATATTTGATAATATCCAGGCTATAAGAAGAGTTCCTACAATTCACCACAACGAAATAAGCACAAACTATTTAAAAAAGGGAGGAAAGCGCTTGCATAGGAATTTTTCCAGAAGTGCCAATCAAAACCAAGGTAGGTTATCACTTCATGTTTATTAGTTTGGCTGCTTAAAAAAAATCCAACCCTAAGACAAGTACTGATGAGAAAGGGGGGAAATGATGACGCTTGTACACTGCGAAAATGCAAAATAGTGTGGTCATTCTGAAAAATGATGCTAGTTTGTAAAAAGTTTAAAGTAGAACTATCATGTCACTGGCAATTCCATGTTTGGGTATTTATCAAAAAGAATTGAAACTTACTTCTTGAGGAGATATTGTTGTAGTTGAGTGGGTTAATCACAGCCCTTGCATACAACAATTAAGAACTTGCCAAGCGTACACCCAGTAGTATGGAGTGAGCAATTTCACTTGTTAAAGATCACTGGAAGTTGTGCCTAGGACCAGTCCATGCCAACAAGGGTGCTGGGGCAACAGAAAAGCATTGCTTATTGGTCAAAGGTAGCAGCAGCAACAGGAGAAAGGGAGAGGGGGCAATAATTCAGGCTTTTAGAATCTAAAGGCCAGACACCTCTGCTTTGGGTGTCTCCCCTTGACTCTCCCTTGGGGCCAGCGATTTGGCGCCTGTGCTCTTGTATAGGACATCACTGATCTCTGAGGCTTTGGTCATTTTCTACCTCTCAGGAAAATGGAAGCAGGAGCGACCCCTGGATGCTGCCTAGAATTGAATGGAGGGAGGAGAGTGGCTCTCTCAGCTTCTTTGTCTCTGAGTGTGCTGAGGTGAGTACTCCCATGTCCACTGCAGCACAATTGATCTAAACATGATACTGAAGCAACCGAAGTGCCTATGGACAAGTGAACGGATAAGAAATGTGCTGGATGATACATTATCTAGCCACCAGCAAGAAGGAAACCTGCCACGTACAGCAACATGAATGAATCTTGAGTGAAAGATTCCACTTACATGGTGCATCTAACAGTCAGTGTCATAAAGAAGAGCAGAACTGTACTTGCTGGGGGCTTGGTGAGAGAAAACGGAGAGCTGATAATCAACAGCTGTAAAGTTTCAGCTGTGCGAAATGGCCAAAGATCGACTGCATGGCGTGCCGATAGTTAACACTGCCGCATTGCACACCTACATACCTGTGCGAAGCACAGGTTTAGGGTTGCTTTGGCATGGTAAGATATAAGTTGGCATTTAAATTTTAGAAATCCTCAGATGTTCGTCTCTTATAAAAGGACCCAGCTAAGGGGTAGAAATAGATTCCCACTGGAGCTAGCTTAGTGGCTTCTCAAGAACCACAGAGATGCGAGTTTTCCTTGGTTCAATGCTTCCTCCAGGAGTAGTAGAAAGTTGGGGACGAAGCTGCTTTCAAGCATTTATTGGCAATCTGAGAAAAGGCAGACTACAAAGATGCCACAAGTCAGGACAGCATCCACGCTGGTAGTTATGTACACACACACACACACACACACACACACATTCTTCGAGGTCTGTCTTAAAGTTTATCGGAAGCCCCAAGCCTCGCCAGCCTTTCTACTCCTGAGTGAAGATGCTTCGAGCTTCCAGCTAGAGCTGACATTGTAGGGAGCTGGGCAGGGAGGCAGGAATAGAGCAACCAATCCTAGGGAAGAAACAGAAGGCTCCCTGGTAGCTTTTGATTTGGATTGTACCTTTATCCTTCTTGAGCTTTTGCTGGCAGGTGTTGTTTTGAGTCCAAAGGACCAGACAATGGAAACAACTATCTCTCCTAACTCCTCTGCACAGAGAATGCCCCTTTCCATCACAACCTCTAACATTTATTTTTCTTGATGTTTCCCTTGTAGCTTAGGCATTGTTACTGTGCCTTTTGCTTGTTTAAAAGACAAGGGGCCTGAAATTCTTATTTTATTTGTTTATTTACTTGTATGTTTGTTTATTTTTTATGTATTTCGAACAGGGTTTCACTATGTATCTCTGACTCATAGTAAACCTCCTGTTTCAGTCTCCACAGTGCTGGGAATATAACTGTGCAACACTATACCCAGTCTAGGTGGTAGGCTTAGTGTGCCCAGGGGCAGGGCTGGTGTGGCATGTGGTGTCAGGGATGGAACACCAGACCCTGCGCTTGCCTAAGCAGGCGTTTTGTCCGCTGAGCTATCTCGCTGGCCCTTGAAATTTTTATTTTAAAACATAAATGTTGGTGTCTTAGAAGAAATGCATAAAGTGACAATGAATGTGGTTGGGAAAAATAATGACTAGCGGGTGTCCTGCTGATGTATGTGTATACTATATGCCTGTGAATTCTCCCAATGTGCTTTCTTCAACCCAAGACACAGACATCTAAACGCTCCCCCAACTTGCTCAACTTAGTTCAATTCCACAGAATTTGTTGTCAAGACCTGTGGCTGTAAAGACTTCAGATTCATTTATTCCTATCAACAATTCCTTGAAATTCAAGGCTGATCCTCTTGTTAGCTAAATAACTAGCATTTCACACTCATATGTCTGCTTCTGTGGTTTCCCTTTGCTAAGAATACCATTCCTGACCAATGCCATGGTGCATCTGGATGCCTTTAATTTATTTTTTAAAATATTGTATTCCTTCTTGAATTCATTTTTACTGTATGTTGTCATAATGTAAACAGCATTTTCTGTCTTTTTTTTTTTTGTGGTACTGGGAATCAAACTCAGCACTTTGCGCTTGCCTTGCTTGCTGAGCTGTCTTCCCAGCGCCCATCTATTTTTAAAACCTGTTGTGCAAATCACACATGGCGATGCAACTCTCAGTCCCTCCACTCCACAATAAGTTTAGCCTTGCTTAACCGAACCTATCCCTTGCTGAAAGGAGAAGAAGGAGAATTCCCCCCAAGTGTAGTTCAGTCTTCATAAAATGTAGTAAATAAAAATATGTACTTAGTAACAGAAGGTCACCATTAATAATTAACTTAGATGATGTTATTTTAATATACTTGTCCTGGCCGAGCAGTTGGAACTGGCTAGGAATAATGAGTTGGATCTATTCAACTGGAAAGGCAGAGAAGTAAAAATGTAACCAACACTAAGATATGAAATGCCTAAGAAAATATTAATGCATGTTAGGTACTATAGATAGTATCACTAAATACCGATTGCTTTTATTGTGGTAAAAAGCACGTAATGTAAAGTTGATTGTTTTAACTATCTCGAGATGTACCATTTAGTATACTTAGTGCTGTCTGCTTAGCTCATCATGCTGCCGATCTTTAGAACTTTGTCAACTGAAACACTATTCCCAGGGAACAATAGCTTTCCATTTCCTTTCCTCTGTTGACCCCTGTAAACCACCATTCTACTTTTTATTTAAGTAAGTTTAACTATTCTAGATATATTCTACAATAGAACATACAGAATTTACATTTTTTTATTTTTTTATTTTTATTATTTTGTGGGACCAGGGTTCAAACTCACAACCTTGCACTTGCCAGGCAGGCACTTGAGCCACAGAGCTATCTTCCTAGTCCCCAGAATTTACATTTTTATTTTAGGCTTATTTCATTTATTATAATGTCTATCCATGTGATGTCAGAATTTCCTTCCTTTTAAAAGAGGAATACTGTTCAGTTGTATGTCGTATCACACTTTGTTTATCCATTTATCTGTCAAAGGACATTTGGGTAGTTTCTACCTCTGGGCTACTGCGCATTATACTGCTACACATGTGAGCATACCAATGACTCTTTAAGGTGTTGCTATCAATTATTCTGGATAGCTAGTCAGAAGCAGAATTGGTGAATCACATGGTAATTCTATTTTTATGAGAAATTACCATGTTTTCCATAGAAGTACAGCATTTTATACATGGTGCACAAAGGTTCTAGTTTCTTCAGATACTTAACAAATCGGACAATATCTGGATTTTTCTTTCATTTTGTTTTGTTTTGAGACAGAATCCCACTACATAACTCAGGCTGGCTAGTCTATATTAGCCTAGAAATTATGACGTTGGTGCCTCAGCCTCCTGAGTGCTGGAATTATAGGCATGCACCACTATGGCTCGCTTTTGCCATTGTTGTTACTATAGTTTTTGACAGCAGCCATTCTGTTGAAATGAGGTGATCTCTCCTGGTAGTTTACATGTCATCGATTTGTGTTTTTCCAGTGATTAGTGATGATCATCTTTTCTTATTCTTGTTGGTTATTTATAGATGTACTTAGGAATTCAGATCTTTTGTTCGTTTTGCAGCTGGGTTACTTATTTTGGTTGTGGTTGACTTATTAAATCCTAGATAATAACCTTTTCTCAGATATACGACTTGAAAATATATTTTACTATTCAGGCTGCCTTTTCACACTGGTGATTTTTGCAAATATTAAATTCAAGGGAATTCAAGGTCGAGGATTTTAAATTTTCCTGATATGTTAGAAAACAAATTCATTTCTCATACAATCAAGTCTGTCTCTTAATTTCTTAAAAATTGTGGAGTGATGAATTTAGGAGACTAGATGCGTGGTTTTGCACGTTCCACTTACATAAAGCCCGGTGCCTTTTTCCCCAGAGAGAGCATGATTTTGCTGATAAAAGAGAAACAGTAGGTAAAAGATATAAGATAAACAGGCAGGTGCAGATCCTGAGGCGAATAAGCTTCTAAAATAGGGAAAAGAATGCAAAATAAGCCATATAAATGCTGTTGTTTAAAAATCAGGATTCTAGTCTGAAGATCTGAGGCAAGAAGAGAGGACCCTAATTAACTTACACAAAAGCATGAAGAATGGGAATAAGAGAGCAGAAATAATACAGATTGGTCAAGGTATAAATTTGTTCAAGTAATTTGTACTTAGAAGTCACCTTAAGGTAAATCAAGAATGCTGAGTGCAGTCCGTTGAGACCATTGGGAGAACAATGTAATTTTGAATGGCTGCTTTGTGACTAAAGGAATTAATGGCACCAACGTATCATAGAAAAACACCACTTCTTTGTATTTTTAAATTTTAGCACATAAAACAAAGTGGATGTTCAAGAAAGCAGAAAATTCAAAGTATTCTAACATTGTTGCAACACTTCAGTTCCACCTAAGCCAACCTGCAGGTGCTAGAACAAATGTGAACATCGGATATTGATTTTAGAAGCTTATTCCAGAAAACTGAGCTAAGTCAAAGGGAACCTCACATTTCAGATATGTCTGAGGAAGGCTGAAACTGTCTAGCATATTGCTGGCTGTCATTCCAGCAGCTTAAGTCAGGAGAAGCTGAAGAGAGGGATTTCCAAACTGGAAGAACCAGGTCTAACCATCTAGTGGACAGGCAGCTCACCTATTAATCAACAGACCCTCAGGCACAATTGCTCTGCGCTCTGTGGGAGAACCAGGAAGTATAGGCCACCTAACTTGCCCCTGCGAAGCATTTCTAGGGACACACATTAAAAGTAGATCATTATCCAGCGGGCTGTTCCTTGCTGAAGCAGTGAGACTGCAATTTGAGGTTGACTTCCTGATCTCGGGCACCATCAACAGTAAATTATAAGGTAAAGCTTAATGCCCATATTTCTGTAGTGTTAAAAATAATAAGAGTGTTCCAACTTCCTGTAAAATACATTGTGTATATCGATTATGTAGAAATCAAATAAACTATGAACTATATAGAATACACAAGCAATAACCTCTATTATTTCAAAGTTTCTTTTATTTTATAAGATGTGTTACTATAATATAGTTAGCACAATTACTGGCATTAACTGAGGACTTACTAAGTGCCACTGTGCTCATCTGACTCTCTCAGCAAACTCATGAGGAAATAGAGGCTTAACATGGTAACAGCACTGGCTGAGTGCGAACGACTGAATGACGACCTCGACCCAAGGCATCTAATTTCAAATCTGGAACTCTTGGTGCTGCAGTCTACCACAGAAAACAAGGCAAAAATGTGAGCATAGAAGTTGAGATCTGGAAGGAGCATCCTGCACTGTTCCTTCACATTGTAGATAATGAATAGGAGGAAATCAGGATAAACTACTTGTAAGGGTTTCTTAGGGACAAAGACAGATCTAGAATTCTAAATCCAAATTCTTTCTACTTCGTCTTCCACTTGAGACATTTTCTTATTGCTTACACCAAACAACCTCTTTTATTTTTATTTTCATTAGTACAAATATACAGTATATAATTTCACATTCATTATGTGGAGCAGGAACATGTATGTAACTCATTATAATTATTTTTTAATCTCTTTCCTCCTTCTCTTACCCCTCCATCTCTTGGTCCCCTTCCCTTTTGCAAAAGATCTGTCTCTCTGCTTTCCATTACCTTGTGTTTTGCTCATTATTTGTATAGTGATATTTAGGCTTGTGTCAGGCAGATAATTTTAAGACACGGTTGTTATTGCTAGATGCAAAATGAATACTCAAATTTGCTAAAAATTACCAACTGGAAGGAATCTAGGAGTTGGTGGTGGTGCCAAGTTACTGCATCAACAAACCCAGAAGAATATTGCCAACTTCTACACTTTCTTATTACATGAGATAGTGTGAATTCTTAATTGTCTTAATGATTTTGAGTTGTGTTTTCTGTGACTTTCAGTTGATTGCCACACTATGGGGTAATCTGTATAATACTTCATTTCTGCTCCAAAATGTGAAGCTAGTATTTTTCTTGGCGTAATTCCAGGCAAGAGCTGCACAGCATTCAAGGATTCAGTATCTAGAGTGAATGACAGAGACTCATAAGGACTTTCCAATAAATACGGAGAAAAATGCTTTTCTTCATTTTGTCAGGAGAACAGTCATCCATCCCCAACATTGTCCAGTTATTTCCCCACCATCTTTGGAAAGTTGAGTTTGGAATAAAAGAAAGGAAGGACAAGGGGGGCTAAAAGCTTGATCCAGTTATATTCCTTTGCTCACAGCATATCTACGACCTAAATGGCCCGCCCCTGTTTCCTCTGACTAGTTAAATCTTACCTCTTTTTCATCATTTTCAAGTCTCATCTTGTTCACTAAATCTGAGAACACTGCAGTTTATTTCACTTTGATGTGTAATTCTTCTGGAGTCAGCGTAACACATTTGCTAACCACCTGGAGACATTCTTGGGTTATATTGCACATTCCACATTGCTCTTGGCTTATTTCTTGCCTCCCCTATTACATTCTAAACCTGTCCAAGGTCACAGATTCCATCTGGTGCCTACCTAGATATGGCGAATGTTTACAATTAAGTCCTGGTGTGTGATTTAAAAGATAACTGGCAATGTGGGGATAGAAGAAGAAAAGAAGAGGAAATCCCAAGAGTGCATGTAATCTTGATTTGGTCCATCTTAGAATTTATAAAGTGGAGGTCTGGGTGCAGTGATTTGTATGCCTTAGGATTGCTAACTAAATCATGGTATTTCTCTATTACATCACCACCTGGATATCAAAAAGGTGATATGGAGAAACTGAACTGATCAGGGGATGGACGCATCTTCTGCGCTTTCAGATGTCGTCCACATTCTCCAGCTTTCCATAGTATTTCTTGATACTATTCATCATAGCCTGCTTCTCTCACATGTGTGTTCCAAACAGTGGTTCTAACTTATGTTAGTCAGTTTTGCATTGTGACGAAATACCTGAGAAAAACAATTGAAATGATGAAGGGTTTGTTTTGGCTCATGGCTTCAGAGGTTTTAGTTCATAGTCACCTGCCTGCATTGTCTTGGGCCTGAGGTGAGGCAGGATATCATCAAAGAAGAGAATGGTAGAACGAAGCTACTCAGCTCAGGGCAGGTGGGAAGAAGAAGAAAAGAGAAAGAAAGAGGGCCTGAGAATAAGAAATACCCTCAAAGGTGTGGCCCCAGTGACCTATTTCTTTCAACTTGATTCCACTTCTTAACGGCTGGTTCAGCCATGAACTCTTCAATGGGTTAATGCATTGATTAAGTGTCTTCATAACTCAGTCACTTAATAATAATAATAATAATCCTGATATAGCAATAATCATGCTATAATCATTTTAAGGAAGAACAATTAAGATTTCTATATCCTGAAGCTCACAAAGATAAAACTATTTTCCTTTGAATGAGAGAAGAAAAATTGCCTTTTTTTCCTTCTGACAGATAAGGTTGCCCATTGTTATGGCTTGTGTCTAGTTGTCCCCCCAAAGCCTCAAGCAGTCATGGGGCAAGAACTTCTAGAGTTTGAAACTAACTCATGATCCACTGGGGTTATGTGTTTTAGTAGTTCTGGGATTATGATCCCACCCGCCTGGGGCAATAGCCTGAATATATTAGAAGAGAGACAGAGAAAAGGACTCTCTCTGTGTTGCCCTGGTTAGTCAGTTGCCTCTGTCACCATTTGGTTATGTTCGGCTGCCGTGAACTGGATGCCCTCTGCCCTGTTTCACTCAGCCTCAGAGCCAGCCAAATATGGACTGAAACCTCCAGTAACTGTGAGCTAAATAAACCTTTCCTTCCTTCGTTTTGGGTGTCGGGTATTTGTCCCAGCAACGAGAGAAGAGTAACTAAGACACACATAGTTCACATCCCATACCAAAATTAGCCACTTATGTTGGATGTGTCTTAGAAGAAATCTTAGGAAAGGGTCAGGAAATTCTTATTCCTTGGCAAAGCTGCTTTCCATTTCTAAGCATGAAGAAGAGATGATAATGAGTAATGGAAGATTTATATAACAGAAATTATTTTAGAATAAAATTCATTATGCCTTCAATCCAATATGTACC
>PVKN010038448.1:0-11060 GCA_004027915.1 Capromys pilorides
ATTCCTAGGTGATTCTGATGAAAAATAAAGCTTGTGAACAACTATTTATAGAAGATATTTCAAGGTTGATTTTGGACAAGGAAAATGACTGGGACAAAGAAAGGAGAGGCCATATTGTGGTTGGGGATAGTGGTCAGAAAACGTCAAGAAGTAAAAATTAGCCAGTTAAATATAAGAAAAAAATAGGAAATATATATGTTTGCTAGGTTGCAAGAACCTTGAAAGGAACAATGGGAAATCACCTAGAGTAGAAGGGAAAAGAAAAGGAATAGCATGTCTTACAGAGCAGTCCTGCCAAGCCTGAGATACAGTTATTATGATCGTAAGGTGAGAGGTCTAGGAAATACAGATTTGGAATTTCTATCTTTTGTGAAATAAACAGTAAATAATATGACTTAATAGTCATAACTACCTTGGTCTGAATGCTTGTGTCCCATTCCCCAAGCTTCATATATTGAAATCCTAACCTCCAAAGTGGTTATATTAGGCAGTGAGGCTTGAGAGGCATTGATGAAGTCAGTGAGGCTTTAGGGGCATTGATGAAGTCATGGAGCAGAGCCTCCCAATGATAAGTTCCTAAAAAAGAAACCTCAGAGAGCTAGTTCATCCATTGCACCATGCAAGGAAACAGCAAGGAGGCATCCCCTGTAGGTCAGAAGGTGGGAATGCACAGCATAGCAATCTGGCCAGCACATTGGTCATGGATTTTCTATCCTCCTGAACTGTAAGAAATAAATTTTCATTATTTATAAGCTGCTCAGTTTAGAGGAGTTTATTATAATAACACAAACGGTCTAACATAGTAGTAGAAATAGTAATAGTGTGAGAGAATAATAGCAATAATAGTGAAACTGAATGAGTTTGCATTATTGCCAGACACTGTGTATTTGAAATACTTAAGTATTTGAAATCACATTGTTTAATCCTAAAAACATGGCTGTGAGATAAGTACTGTGATTATCCCTATTTTATTGATGAACAAACTGAGGCACAGTAAAGGTAACGTGGTGAAGGACACATAGCACGTGAGTGGCTAAATCAGAAATATAACCTATGTCAGTCTCTATAGTTTGCACATTTTGTTATAGTGCTGTGCCATCCACATCAAATCTAACTCATTGCTGCAATGGCTAATAGTCCTTTAAAGAAGGGCTTGTGCATTTCCTCGGACATGATAATCAATATGCACGATGGAGGCTAAGTGCTGGAAATTTAAAGACAATTCAGGCTTGAGGAAGGCTTGGCTTCATCCTGCAGAAATGCACAAGCTCAGGCAGTGAGCCTCATATCTTGCTGTGTAGATTGGTTCCCAATAAAAGAAGTAAAATAGCTGTTGATAGTGAATGTTTGAGAAACTTGTAGAAACTTAACTTCATACTTTTTGATGATGATAAAATGGGGCTTTGGTTTTATATAACTTTTTTCATTGTACTTGACTGTTAACTTGTCTGTTCTATATTTTATAGAAGTTTTCAAACAATGAAAACAGAAAATAAGCAAAACAAAACACTTGGTTCTTGACTCCAGATAGTTTGCAATGGATGGCCTAGCAGGTATAATAGAAATATAAACAGCTATCAATATGAAAGTAATGTAAAGGTCAGGTGTAAACAGCAGGCTGACCACATGAGGTGAATTGCACCTTTATTTTGATAGGACACCTTCTAAATTACAGTACCGAATCACTCCCCTTTAGGAGTATTATGACAACAGATTAGAGGGTGTTACTAGCTCTTCTTTGCTGCAGTCTTAGATTTTTAGAGATCATGTATTCAGTTGTGAGCAAGTATTGTCAGTTTAATCATACAAGATAAAAGAAGGGATTGTGGAATTAATCAAGTGTGTCAACACAGAGGCCAGGAAGTCAATACACAGTGGACCAATAAAAAGAATGAGGGAAATAGGAGAGGGAACGCTTGTCATCTTCAATGACACTATATTTCTAATTTGTAATTTTGTTGAAAACATGACAAGACACACAAAAAATAATGCAGTAACTTTTAAAATGTCTTTTTTTTGACATTGTTTATTCATTCATTTGTTCAACAAATTACATACCACTCTGCATGGTGCTGCTTGCAAATACAAAGATTAACTGGGTTATATTCCTGTTTTCAAGGAGGTCATAGTACATTGCGATAGGTATGAAATATTTATAAATACAAAAAAGATTGATAAGTAAGAATAGAGCAATGTTTCTCTGGGGACTACATGTTTCCAGAAAAAAAATGCTTTCAAATGTTCTATTAATCTTGTTATCTTGGATTGCAGAATACATATATATATATATATATATATATATATATATATATATCAGGAAATAAAGATTAGTAAAAATATCACTGCTGCTAAGTATAAAATGAAGCCTATCTCAACCAGAAAACTGGACTCTGAATTGTGTAGGAATATGCACACTGATGTCTTTCTAAGGGGGCAAAAGCTGAGAGTGGTGGAAGTGGAAGTCTATGCAAGACATTTGTTAGAAAGAGGTATAGGTTTTAAAAGTCAGGATCTCTGTTGAATTTAAATCTAAAGACCCATAGAGCTGTAGAGACAATAATACTACATGGGGTCAGAAAAAAGGAGACACAGAAACTATATTCAAGTTTGTGAACCTTCAATAAATTGACAGTGTAAAAAATGGAGAATAAATGATGCAGTAGAAAATGTCGCTGCTTCTGCAGAAGTTAACTATCCTACAAGTTCCTAGGTTAAGACATAGTGAAAGCCAGGAATGGTGATGTGTGCACACCTGTAATTCAAGCACTTTGGAGGCTGAGGCAGGATGGTCACAAAAATTTCCGGGCCAACCCAGACTACCTAGAAAGGTAAACGCTAGCTTGAACTACATAATGACAGCTTGTCTCAAAATACCAAAAAAGTTTTTTTAAAAAAAAAGAAATAAGAAAGAAAGAATGAAAATGCTGTCTATAGAAACAGCAGTGCAGAAAGCTGCCGCGCTTGAGGCATTTAGAAGGTAGTACAAAGAAGCAGATAATTGCAGCCTGAAGCCCTGGCTTTCAAAAACCTACTCCACAAACAAGGCAAGATAACCTCTGTAGATCTCCCAGACTTGTGAACCTCAGACAAGATGCTGGATGCAAAAGCATTTTGTGAGCTTTCAAAGGGTACGCATTTGGTGTCTAGTCTCTCTGTTCTGTAGTCCCTCAGTGGTATCAAAAGCCCTCAAGGATAAATGAGATGATCAGTGTAGAATGTGCTAAGTCCCTCAGAAGGAAGTCAGCATATGGAAATACTAATAATAATGATCCACATCTGCTTCTCGCTGATAATAATCTCTTTAAAGTCTTGACACTACGAAAGCTCAAAACATAATGCCCTATATTGTTGAAAGTAGCCTGCATCACCATTTTTTTAGTTCCCATGTACTTTGTTTTCAATTTAAAAGCACAAATTCTTTTTTATAACATTCACTGTCTCTTACCAAGATTTGGAGATAGACAGTTACGTATATGTCACATGCATATGATGATCATTTAAATGGTTGATTTCATCAACTTGACTTGATGAAGAGAGTCTTGGAGAGGTGATTAAGTTGTGAGGGCACTAACCTCATCAGTGAATCACACTTTGATGACTTCATAGCTAAATAGGCTGTGAGAAGACAGAGCCTAGTTGAAGAAAGGGAGTCAAAAGGCTGTGACCTTAGGGAGTATATCTGTTCCCAAGCCCTTTCTTTAGCTTTTTCTGACTCTGACATCTGGCTGCCATGTATTCAGCAGCTTTCCCCTGACTAACATATCTACTATACCTTGGCGGAGTTAGACAACTACTTACTAAGTCCTCTGAATCCATTAGCCAAATTAAACCTCTCCTTTAAATTGGAAGTGTCAGGTAATTTGTTGCAGCAATGCAAAACTGACCAATACAATTGTCTTTCGACTGCTTAGAGGCATATAGCAGAAATCAGATCATGAAGAATTGTTTCTCACACCTAGGCAAAGCAACTTCAGGAGACTATGAGATTGAAATTATAGATGGAGCAGAGCTAGAGAAGGCTAAGCACGAGATATATAATTTGTTTTAAAGTAAAATAATGAGATGATGACTGCCACCCAAATGACTTAGACAGCTAAATACCATAGGTTTCAACTGTTCTCTCCCTATTTGGGCCCCTTCTTCACCTTCCTAGGTCTAATCCCATTCCTACCTTTCTTTCATACTCTGTTCTTCTGTGTGCTATTCCTGATTGCCTTTCTTAATTGAGTTCTCATCTGGACAATTTATTAGAACTAATGAATTAATAGCTGATAATGGCTCTGCTTCTGAAATGGGCTTTCTTTTTAAAAGCAGTGGCAATTAGGTGCTGAGGATGGAGTAAGGATCCACTTCCAGATCTTTCCCTATCTATCACATGAATAATGTGGTGTCAGGCTGGTACTTCAGGCCAGAATTTCCAATGTGATTCAGAGGTGCAATATACAACATGAAGATATATTATTTTGTTTACCTCAGACTGAGGGAATTCAAAGGGTTAAACAGAATTCAATATATCAAGACTAAAGTAATTATTGTAAGTTTAAGCATTCTTCTACACGATTTCTGAGGCAGATTTTTCATTCTGTTGTTACCATGTAATTAAATGGAGGTTTATAAATACAGATAAACTTAATTTTAAAAGTGTTATCTGTTCTTAAAGGTTCTAATGCTTTAAATTTAAAATCTTGCCATTACATAATATTACATATGAGTTGTGGCAGGGTGAGACACCAGGAACGCATGAAAAACTGAGGGGAAGGAATTCATGGCTAACACATGGTTGTCTTGGTTTCATCTACATACTTTTTTGTTGCAAGACAGCAAGATGTACTCCTAGTATGACCTTTGCCAAAGAACAGGGAACAACTGATGATTTGCTTCAAGGGCTATGTTTTAGATTTCCGTGTCTACGATACACAGCAAAGATCTCTTAGGGGATATTCCTAAAGATGAAGAGCAGTTCTTCTAAAGATTTAAGGTTCGCACAAATCACCTCAGCATCTTTTAAAATGCAGATTCTGATACAGCAATCTGTGGTGATGCCTGAGCTGCTGCTTTTTAAGTTATCTGGTGATACTGACACTGCTGGTGCATGGGGAGCAGATACTCTGGCTCAGATGTGCCCAACGTGTGTTCTACAGACTATTTATCTTTTTAGATATTGTAATAAAAAATACAGAGTTTTGATCTGGTGAGATAGCTCAGCATTCTATAGCACCTGGTTAGGCAAGCTTAAGCAAGCACAGGGTGCATGGTTCCATCTATGGCACCACTACGCTAACCTTGCCCACAGGTTAGGCTGAGCCAGACAGAGTCCAAGTGTAGTGGTGCAGTCTTGTAATCCCAGCACAGTGGAGGCTGAAGGTAGGAGGTTCACCACAAGTCCAAGCTGCGTAGTGAGACCCTGTAACAACTAAATACGTAAAAAAGGAATATTTTGTTATTTATAAACATTAACTATATTATATATTTCATGTGTGGTCCTGGATAATTCCTCTTCATAGATGTGACTCACTATGCATTTGGCAAGCCTGAATGTTGGATACACCTGCTTTAAAGTCCAGAAGTTTCTTTGGTAAGTGGTAATCAAATCATGCAGAGGCTCAGAGAAAAGCAGCACAGTTTGTTTTTTCTGTTCTGCACCCATTGAAGAGCAAAGGAAATAATAAAACAGTGATTTCTCTACCTCAAAAAGGGAGTGTGTGAGACTCAGCAGGGAAAGGGTTGCTTTCAAAGAAATCCCCTTTTTCCATCTCTTCTTTGCACTCTTTATTAGTCTTTATGTTCTTCCGCTGACTGGATTCAAAGATCTTGGTACAACCTCCCTATTGTCAATCCTACATGGGGATGAAAGATTCTTTTTCATGTTCTCCAAACATCTGTGCAACTGTGGAAAAAATGAATGTAGTCAGAGTAAGGCGATAAAGGTACTTTTCTAAGATCTTCTTTTATGACTTAGCCCATCCCACATATGGAAATTCCTATGCCATGTAACATATAACAATGTATGTACTTCTTCCTATCTACAAGTCACTTTCTGAATGGAGGAAGAAGGCATTGATACCATGCCTCTGGCACTTTCTTCATGTCTGGGGCTCAGTGTTGGATAGCCATGACTTAAGGGAGGAAAAGTTTATTTTGCTTCATGATTTCAGTCCACCGCCAGCTCCAAAGCAGACTTAGCATGGCAGAGGGGCACTACAGAGGAAAGGTGCTCCCTTCATGACAATCAGGAATAATAAAGAAGGGAGGATCTGGGAACAAGAGTATGCCTAAGGGTCACACCTTCGTGGCCTGCTCTTCTGATTAGGCCCAAAGGATTAGTAGCACACTCAGCAACAAACTCATCAATTGACCATTCCCCTAATGAGTATAGTGCTCCCATGATCCAGTTGATGTAGAAGAATGAACTCCCAACCTGAAAGATGTCTGGGACCAGTTCACATTCTCTAAAACCGAAGAAAGAGTTTTAGCAACAATGGAAGTTAAGAGCAGAATATAAGAGTCCAGACAAATAGCTCAGCAGATTACAGCATCTACAAGCAGGTGCAGGGGCCTTCCCTAGCAAGCCCTGCCCCGGGACATGCTGAGATGGCAATTGACACTGGGGCGTGGCAGTGCATGCCTGTAATCCCAGCTACTGGGAAGCTGTAAACAGGTGAATCACTACAAGTCTGATCTAGTAGTGAGACCCTGAACACCCTGGAGACCCTTTCCTGAAATAGAAAAAAAAGAGCAGAATATATTTATTGAGGGAAAGAAAGCTTCTCTCTGAGAGAGGGACAGAAGGGGACCTGTGTGAGTTGCCCAGGAATCTGCTTTTCCTAGGTACTTTTATAACATAAAATCATGTGGTAAGGTAGGTCTAGGATGGAAAACATGAAACTTGCAGATGAGGTGGGACAAAACTATGGTCAGCCAATAAGGTTACAAGCACCATTGTTCAGGTAAGATTGATTAAATCCAGTACCAAATGAGGAATTGAGTAATACTGAGGGTTGGGTTAGTGACTTTTTGAGCTATTTCAAGGTGACTGGTACCTATTTAGGATATCAGTTCCTGATGCCCATCCCTAGGGAAGTATTTGGCTGCATTTATTTCTTCTTTTGTCTTGAGGTGTGGCAAATAGGGCATGTCTGTTTCTTCCAAAGTTACAAATTAACTTTGTCTGCCATATTGTCTCTTTGAGGGCCTGGCCCTGTCTGTGTGCCTATAGTATTTCTATCTAGTTTAGTTGCCTACAACAATTCTACATGTGAACCATACTATGCAGTAAGAAAAAAATTTATTAGAATGGAATAGTAGAGCCATAGGTGATAGTAAAATTCTAGAGTTGTGACATTTCACTGCTGTTAATAAAGAAAATAAATACTATTCACTGGTAAAATGCCAACGCCAACATTTAACAGGTGTTACTCCATCTTGTTTTGAATAAAGAAATTATGCACATGGAATTACCTCCTTTCTCTGTTTTTCTTTCATTATAATGGAGAGGATGCAAAAAGAGGCTGCTAATATCCATGGGGTTCATAGATGGCAGAGGAGTTTCATGTATAACAGATTTCAAGTGGCACACATGAGAAAGGGAGCTACTTTGTTAAAGAGGGTAAAAAAATATGCCAAGTGGTTAAACCATATGTTTTGGAAGCATATTGTATTTATTCACATGCCACCTCTACTGCTTAGTGACAGATACCTTGATCCTGCTATGTGTCCTCTCTGAGCTTCAGTTGATTCATCTGCAAATTATGAATAATAGAGGCTATCTCAGGATGGTTGTGAGGATTAAATGAAATGCAGGTATAAAGCTTTCAAATAGCATCTGCCGCACAATGCTATCTAAGTGGTAGCTATTGTTAAACTTCCTGTCTTTGAGCTGATACTGTTTAAGAACTACAGGGCTTTACTGAAGTGTTAGCTAACCATAGGAGTGCCATACTGACTTTTGATGTGAATTGCAAAGTAGCTTCCATTGTTTGAGCATGTGAAAAGTCAATGATTTTGGATTTAAATAAATAGAATTCTAACAAAAATGTTAAAATTCAAAGAAAAACTCCTGCAGAGAAATACTGCTTATTTTGAGTTTTGCCCTCTGTCACTGTCTGCCTACAACTTATCTGGCTTGAGAATCACTTGAATGATGAAGGAATGATTTAAAAATAAAAATGGATTAGAGAAACAAACTGTCTTTTGTTCCTGCCAAAAGGAAGTGTAGCATCTCGGCAATTATAATCCAGCCTGGGGCAGGCCAGGCCCAAAGGAAGGGAGGAAGGCCTGAAAAAAGGTATTTACAAGCCTATCAACTATGCAGTGAATATTACCAAGCTGTACACGCTATCTTGTAGGCACTGTCCTGAGATAAATAAAGGCATTAGATATCACTTCTGTTCAGAGAATTATAGTCTACTCAGGAACATGTTAGAATAACACACATACACACACACACACACACACACACACACACACACACATACACACAGCAATTATATATTCAAACAAACCTGTGACAAAGCTCCAGAGAGGAGATCTTTTGGCTAAAGCAAAGAACTTATTTCTAGGGAATAAAGAATAGTTAGGCCTGAATCTAAAGGCCTTGGATATGAGATGTATGCTTCCAGTAATTAGAAGGTAATTATATTTTCATAGGTAGGGGTACCATATCAAAAGAACACTGTAGGAAGATTAATTACTAGAAATTTGAGTGATTTAATTTAACAAACATTTACCGAACATTATGTACAGCACCACAGTAGAAGATGCAGGGTTATACAAGGATACAGAAAAAGAAAACAAAATCTGTACCTACTAAGAGTTAAAAGCCTTTCAGAGAGACAAGCACAAATGTAATGATTTTTATTACATCGCGGAAAGTTAAGTGACGTACTTTGTGTATGTACCACATGAAATGATGTCTAAGGAAGACTATTAAGCTTATTGCACTGCTACTATAAAATACAGGGAGAAGGGTCGGCCCGATAGCTCTCTGGATTAAAGGACCTGCATAAGCAGAGTACAGTGGCTGGGGTCCGATCCCCAGCATGTTGTACTGGCACTGACCTGGGGGCGCACTGAGATGGCGATCCAGACTGGGCTTGGTGGCACACACCTGTAATCCCAGCACTTGAGGGGCTGAAAGCAGAAGGATCACTATGAGTCTGATCTACATAGTGAGACCCTGTAGACCCTGCCTTAAGACAGAAAAAGCAAAGATAGAGAGAAGAAATATATATTTACATATGTATTTGTACATGTGTGTAAGATTTATCTACAAGGATACATAAAGAAACCAGTAACAGTTGTCTACTGTAAGGAAAGGAATTGAGTGGTTAGGGGAGAGAATTGGGAATGTAATATGCATACCTAACATACCCTCTCTGAGTTTGAAACAAATGTATTTTATACTCAAAACATTTTAAATATATAAAATAATGGACATGGGAGCAGGAAAAAGGAAAAGATGATTTTTTAGTTGAGAGAATCTGGGAAGATATGTTAGAGCATATGGACTATGAAGCTGTGCCTTCAAATGGTAGCATTTCCACAGGCAGCACATATAGTAGGAGCTGTGTCAAAAGAGGACAGAATCTGCCACATCCCTTAGAGTAGGGACTATATCTCTGCAGTATGGGGCTTGTTAGCCATGTGTCTTTCTTTTTTTTTTTTTTTGGTCTTATTGAGACAGGGTCTCACTATGCAGTTCAGACTGACCTTGAGCTCACTTTTGTAGCCCAGGCTGGTCTCAAACTTGCAATGATCCTCCTGCCTCAGCCTCCCAAGTGCTGGGATTATAGGCTTGCACCACCACACCCAACTAGCCATGTGTCTTGAGTACTGAAAACATAGCCAGAGTGCAAAATGAGATTTGCCCTGAGTGGAAAACACTTAAGGAGTATTGAACACCTAGTATGAAAAACAATGTAGTCTTTCTATCTTGATAAAAATCTAGGTTGCTGTTGTGGTTTGTACGTTTTTTCCCCACCCCAAAGCCTCATACAGTCATTGATGTACAGTTCTACAGTTTGTGATTAATTCATGATCCAAGGCTGAGACTATGGGTCTGAGTACTGCTGGGATTGTGGGTGTGAATGCTACATCCAACCTGGGGCTGCTAACCTGTTACCATTCTTGCTGTTACTCCATTTCCCTCTCTGCTCTTTGCTGCTGCCACAAAGGTTGCTCTTTGCCCTGTACCACTCTGCCTTGGAGCCAGCTGAGTATGGACTGATGCTACAGTAACTGTGAGCTAAATAACCCTTTCCTTCCTTCATTCTGAATGTTTGGAATTTGTCCCAGCAATGAGAGAAGAGTAATGGAGACAATTGCTTTATTTTATTCCTTGGCTTTCCCCATTTCCTTTATTCACTTTTCCATTTTGTGTGTATTTAGGATAGGGTCTATAGGGTCTCACTATGTAAATCAGACTCATAGTGATTCTCCTGCTTTCAGCTACCCAAGTGCTGGGATTACAGGCACGCACCACCATGCTCCATCTCAATCATGTCTCAGCATACCTCAGGGGCGAGACTGGTGTGACACACCAGGGATTGGACACTGGTCCTTGTATCTGCCTAAGCAAGTGCTTTAATTTGCTGAGCTATCAGGCTGGCACTCCTTTTTAAAAAATGTATTTGGTGCAGGGTCTCATTACACAGCTCAGACTGGTAGTGATCCTATATTCAGCCTCCCCACTGCCCGGAGGCAGGGCTGGCATGGCATGTCTTACCCGGGATCTAACCCTTATCCCAGCACTTTCCTAAGCAGACACTTAGTCTGCTGAGCTATCTTGCCAGCCCTCCTTTGTTTTTGAGAATACTAAAAACTGGAATTTTTAATGTCTTCAAGGCAAGAAAAAAATGAAAAAGACTGAATGGATTTTAAAAAGTCTTGGCTCATTTTTGCTTTCACACTGATAGAAAAGGAGGGCACTTCGATAAAATATAATTTATGAGAAAATCTTTAATTAATTCATAGTATCTGGTTAATATTTTAAACTGTACCTTTAACAGGTTCTTGAACAATTATTTTCTAAAGAAACACAAAATTCTCCCATCTAAGAATTT
>PVKN010038449.1:0-11066 GCA_004027915.1 Capromys pilorides
CACACTCCATGATAAAGTTTAGGATAATCCCACTATTAAAATATGTTGGCTGCAAATTATGGAATCTAAAGAAAAACTTATTTAAATAATAGTTGACTATCTTATTTTATAAGGAACTCATATGGAGGTTATTTGTAGGGATCATTATCATTCTTCTTGTCTGTCATTTGGGGTCGCCTTGTCATTTGACTTTGCTTCACTCACCACCACAGAACGACTCTCACAACCTTTGCTATTATTGCTCCTACAGTAGCATTCAAAGGCATAGAAAAGCATCGATTCTTCAACTAGTACGTGTCTTTTTAAGACTAGAGAAGCATAACTTCTCTCCCAATAGACTTTCTTCCCTTCACACACCTTAGAACTGCAACAGTTGCCATTGCCCAAAGTGATACTGACCATCAGAAATAAATCACCAAGATTGAGTTGCACTTAACTGTCCTTTCCCAAGGGTGAGAACTCATCAGAAGATGTATGAATGGATGAATGGTAAACACCTAGCAAAATGGAGCAAATAGAAATTGGGGAGTAGGTGGAAAGGATCTGGATAAAGATGAAATTGGATTAGAAACCACTTGTGTATGTAACAGCAGTGTCATCTTCTGACATTGCATACAAGCGATAGAGAAGAAACTATTCTTTCATTTATTTGCTTTAATGTCTATCACAGTGCCTTGATGTACCTGTCGCACAATGAACATTTTAGGGACAAAATAAAATATGTCACATTTCACATTTATTTATGTAGTGTATCCATATCATATAGCATTGTTTCAGGTGGCTCAGAGAATAATCAAAAATAAGCAGTGGAAGAGAAACAGATGAGGAGCTGAAATAATTTTCATTTAATTCCATCATTTGTCCAGTTACTGAATCTGAAAGAGCTGTTTTCACGGTAGCAAGCAGAAGAAATTTTTAAAAGTTACAAGACTGAAAGTCTATGGCTTAAGGATTGTTGTCTTCTGTCTTAATTGTTCATTATAAAACAGTATCTGTCAAAGAAAAGTAGGTGGAATTAGCTCCTTAGATAGGTCAAAACTCACATCTAAAGTAAACACTGTGGTCTGATTCTACATTTTAAACTTGAAGTGCGAAATTTAGCTTTAAAATGAAAATAACAAAATTCTCCCTACTTGGAAAGCTAATTTTCTTGAGTTAATTATCCTAGGTATTGCTTAGTTAAGGAACTTGTATTATTTGTTTCTCCCATTTACTTTCTTTCCCATACAAGATAGGAAAAGAATATAGCCTAAAGAACTGACTTGTCAAAAGCCATTTTCCCCATAATATTTGGAAACTTCTGTCTCTGCAAATACAGTGTCTACACAGATTGTTAAAAGCATCATTTTCCATGTAAGGACAGTATGATGAGCGATCAAAAATCAGAAGCCTAGAAGGATGCCCCTGGCTAATGAAAATACAGCAGCAGCAAGACTTCTCCTTTGGAATACGTGCTTACTGTTTTGTTTTGTTTTTGTTTTTATTTTTGTTTTTGTTTTTTTTTTTTTACCTATTTTTCACTCATAGAATATAAATGTGGAAAAAATGACAGCAAGTAAAACATCCTTCTAAGGCATAATTTGATCACAGCCAGTTGTTGCAGTAAGCAGTGATTACAAAGAATGCCTAGTTAAGGAAAAACCATGTTTGAGCTTTTAAACCCATGGCATCCAAACCATGAGATCAGCTTCCTTACTTCACATTTTGAAAGAAGGATGAGACATACTCAACAAATCAAAAACCTTAGAGATTTTCTGTAACAGGAAAATGCTTGCTCTCTGAGATTCAAGAATCTATGTGGGGTTATTTTTTCCTCTTGAATATGATATAGAAAAATTTTGGAACTAATTACCCTGCTAAAATACTTCACACAAAATGGAAAAAGATTTTTTTGTGTGTGTTTAATGGCACTGGAGGCATGGTGACCTCCAAGAGCTGACTTTCATTATAGCAATGAGACTCACAGAATGTTCTTATTTTATGCCCATGGCTTTGTTAATTTCACCACCACTTCAACAAATAAACTATGGGGGATTAGTACATTTCACAAGTACTTGGAGAGCCTCTGCTCTAGGAAGAGGCTAGGCTGTTGCTTAAGAATGCCATAAAACATTTCCTAACCCAGGGTAATGTAGACACTTTCTAAACACATTTTGGAATTCAGAGCCCACAAGGTGCTAGCAGGATAGAGTAACAATGTTTAATTCCTTGGGGTTTATACCAAGACAAATGACTCAGTCACCCAACTCTTACTTGCCTTCTATGCCAGTCACAGCTAATGGAAGAACTGCTAAGGGTAAGATAAGATAGAAATTGAAACTTGATAACATATGGATTTATTAAAAAGCCAATAATTTATAGTATTAAAACAACTTGAAGGGCCGGCAAGATGGTTCAGTGGTCTAAAGCGCCTGCTTAGGAAAGCTCAGGCAACTGCAGGGATTGTGGTTCGATCCCCGGCACCACATACTGCGCCAGCCCCACCACCAGGGCAGGCTGAGCCAGCCATGAAATAAGTAAACAAACAAACAAACAAGCAAGCAAACAAATAAATAAATAAAATAAAATAAATAACTTGAAGACAGTATACACACGAGTCCTGAGTTCAATTCCTGGTACTGCAAAAAAAAGTATACATGCATGCACACATAAGCACACACTGACACATGCATGCCCAATGAAATCCAAATCCAGATTATTTCACTAAATGGTGGGGCCTGCATAAGTTTGAATACTTTGTTTTCTACTTTTTCAGATAGGTTGTTTACTTCCAGATTTTTACTTGCCACTTTTTTGACCTCTGATTTCCATTTAAGGAATTATAAATACATGCTTGAATTTGTAATTTTCTCACCTTTTTTCCCAATGGAATGGTAACTTGATCAAGGGTTAGAGTAGTAGCAAGTAAACAGTCAGTTTTAGAATAATCAAGAAGAAAGGGTTTCCTAAGATAAGTTGTCATCATGTGATTTATGGAGTAAACCACCTCCAAAATGTGAAGAGTAATTTCATCTGTTAGGGATGCACTTTTGCAAGCTGGGTTGGAGGCAACCTTCTCTCTTCCATCCTAGGACCCAGTAAAAGTCTATACTAAAGCATTTCTTCATTTTGTTTTAATTAGGTTTCTGTATAGCTATCTCTACCATTGAGCTCTGAGCTTTGCAAAGACAGAGACAGTACTCATTCATCTGCATTCATGCAGCAGTTTAGTCTTCCTTACCATATAGGGGTAAACAGTGTTGGATGGATGGACAGATGGAGGAATAGGTAGATGGATATATAATAAGCCTGCTTTCCAGGGAAAAGACAACTTTTAAACAGACAATGCTGTAGTGTAAATAATATTTAAAAGCCAAAAAATTTATCATGTACTGTGATATATTCCTGAACAAAGAACCCTAGCTTTAGAATGGAAAAGAGGCCTCTGCTTTGGCAAAACTGTTAAATCCCTGGGGTTCATCCCAGGTCAGCTCAACCTAGAACATTGCAGTGGTCCCATGGGCTCCCCTTTCCTGAGTACAAACTCCCCCTTTTTGTCATAGCTTCTTTCCTTTCCATTTCTTGAGATGGACTTTGAATACAGCACAGGCAACTCGAAATGGAAGGGGAAGTTTTAATTCAGTGCATAAAGGTAGAGCTCACAGTTCAGTCAGTCATTGGCTTCTGCATTCAGCCTGAGTTTCCCTGAGGCATGATTTTGACTGGAGTTTGCCTGTCCTGCTCCCTTTGAGCCCCATCTGCTTTCTAATACAGATTGGTCCCATTTATCTTAAATGGATAAGATTAATCATTTCGAAGAACTATATGTGGTGCTCAGGCACAATGAATGAATTCCTAGTACCAGGGGCCATTAATAACATTATTACTTCTTCAGCAAACTGCTGAGTCCAATTTATAAATAAAATAACTGTTTTAGTCTTTTTCTTGCCTTATTTTTGAGAGATCTGTGGCTTGAAATCCCTCAAAAGAAAAGCAAGATAAGAAAAAATAATGAACTTAGCTTTAGCGAAAGATAAAATATAGTATTAATAAAAATATTTTGTGTTATTCCCATACTATATAGCTCACTTAATTCACATTTATATCTACACATACATACGTATGTACATACATATTTGTTGTTTGTTTTATTTTTAAAATGGCAAGTTAGCTTATAGGGATAGGCATGAAGACTTAAAAAATAAATGGATTTCTGTACTGAATGATTTTCTTGGATGCAAATGAAAAATATGAGGTCTGGATAACTTTAGCCAAAAAATGATTTAGAGAACCTAGGATTTAGGAGGAATCTTAAGACTGTCTTATCAGTCACCTAAGAAAGCATCTCCAGAGCCATAAAAGCAAATCTGGCACAGAATCTCCATTGTCCACTTCCTCTCCAGTGCACATGTTGCACCACAGTGGAAGCCTTATGGATGCTTTAGTTCAGCTTAGGTGCATGTTTTTCTTCAGATTGGGGGGACTTGGATAGGAGATGGTTGCCAGTTTCAGCCAGGTCTGAAACTCTGGCTTATGAGTCAGCTTCCTTCTTGCCATATAATTGAATCTTCAATACTGTGAAACCCTTCAAGGAGTGGTGCAGGCTTCCATTTGCTCACATGCTTGACAAGAACGTTTCCAATATTTGCTTGAATACATCTGGTACCTGGGAGAGAAAGCTTTTTAATGTATTTATTTTATTTGGGATAATTATAGATTTACAGAAGTTTTTATTTATTTATTTGTTTTTAGTTTTGGTGGTACCAGGGATTGAACACAGAACCTTGCGCTTGCCAGGCAAGCAACTATTCCACTGAGCTATGTCCCCGGCCCCCAGGAGTATTTTTTATAATAGCACCAAGTTGTCTTTTATACACTTCATCAACTTTCCCCTTATGTTAAGATTTTATATCACCTTGGTTCATTTGTCATAGCTGAGAATGTGATCTTGGTGCATGTGCGAAGAAAACCATACACTTTATTTATATTTTAACAGTTGTTCCACTAATATCCTTTTCTGTTCCAAAATATCAAACAGGATATTACATTGCATTTTGTCAAACATCTTTTCTTTCCTTTTCACATAACAAATATTTTTTCATGACACATAGCTTCTGTGAGTAGCTCAGTCTGATTTCCTGCTTAGGGCTTTCAGGAGGTGTCAGCCCAGCTCTGATGGAACTGTGTGCTATATTGGGACTGAATGATGAGTGTCCATTGGGGCACTGGCTACAATCTCCAGTTCCCCACCACTAAACAGTTTGTCTACAACTAATCATGACTCTGGCTTCTCGGAGTGAGGGATAACAAAGGAAGAATGCAATGAAGATGGGAACCATTGTAAACTATGCTCTTACGGACGTGGCTTATTACATGTTGGACAATTCTATTTGCTTGCAAAATAATCTGCCATAATATCTTGAGTCCTTGTTGTGGTCTCTGAAAAGTTTGGCTGATAAGTCGCTTCATTCACCATTGGAGTCCTCAACATAAGAGATGTACAGTGCCCCTTTATTCTTGCCCGAGCATACATTCTTAGCGACACTTACCACAGCTGCTCTCCGCAGCTGAATTTGCACCATTATAGAAGAAATAACACATCATCCAAAGAAATAGAAGGCTATTTACTCAATGGGCTCATTTTATTTCTCTCCTGTAGTCTTGAGAATTGGGAAGAAAGATAATTCACAGAGTCCCATTTCTTCATAAATTTGAGGGAAATCATTATCATACCCCAAATTAAATCTGATATCTAAAGGCCCAGTATCTTGTAAACATTCTGATATTGTTCTGTTGAAAACAGAAACTGAGACTGGGTACAATTGAGCTTGCTGACGAGGTGGGGAGTAGGGAATGTGAGTATTTTATTTACGTTCACATGGTGTGGGCTCATAGCTGCTCTCTAGATAAGTTGTTCATAGACCAGTAGTTCTGAACTGAAGTGATTTTGTTCCACAGAGACATTTGGCAGCATCCAGAAACCTTAGTAGTTGTCACAGTGGGAGGTAGATGGGTGCCCTGGCCTCTAGCATATGGAGGCCAATGATGTTGCTAAATATCTTCTAATGCATCAGACAGTTTCTTACAGACTTACCTGGCTTCAAATGGCACCAGTACCCAGGCTGAGAATCTCTGAAATAGATTCTGGGCAGTTTGTAAAGGGCCACTTCTTATCTTGCCACCTAAGTGTTTTTTATGTAAGTTTTCCTCACTTTTCCATCAAGCGCCCTTCATTGCCTATGAATTCCTTTTGTTTGCTTTCTCAGAGAGTCTATTTTTCTGATCCAAATAAATAGTGAGGCAGTTCTGGCTGGGGATCAAGGGAGTGGTGCCAAAAAGCATTCCTTCAGGCTTTTCTCAGCAAAAGTTTCTGAAGCTTTGCACAGGCTAGAGCCTTCTTTTAGAATTAAGTGGGGTTGCAAACCCCAAGACCTACCAGATAACACAAACGGTTCAGTGGCCCAGGGTTTGGGGCGTACACTAGCCTGGAGTGAGTTTGAGGAATGCGGAATTCAGTGCTGCCAGCTCTTCTGCTTCTTTTGATGTTAAAAATTCTGAGTATATTTAATCAATAAGATTTTGCACGGGGGACTGGGGAGATAGTTCAGTGGTCTAATCGCCTACCTGGCAAGCCAAAGACCTGAATTTGACCTCTGGTACCGCATGCCGGGCCAGCCCCAAAACCAGGCATGGTGGCACACACCTGTAATCCCAGCGCTGGAGAGGCTGAGACAGGAGGATCACTATGAGTCTGAACTGCTTAGCAAGTCCCTGTGTCAAATAAATAACAAAGAAAAACAAATGTTAATGTTTTTGTGTAGTGCTAAGTAGCACCTGAACAAGGGATCACTGGATATGGCAGCTCTGAACCTGTTGAGCTAGACTTTTTTTTTATTATTAGATATTATTAGATATCAATAATATTATTAGATATCATTAGATATCAATAATATTTTATAGATTTCTTTGTTTTACAAATGTTTGTATATTTTATTTAATTTTTAATTTCTTATAATTGTATTACTTTTAATAAAAAATCACAATGACACAGTTTCAAAACACGTTAGTAGGATGGCCACAATAATTAATATGGTGCATATTATATAAAGTGGACTTTGCCTGCATCCATAGCAGCACCAGAGGAGGGATTTGCTCCCAGCAGACATTCAGTAATTCTTCATCTTCATTTCATAGCTCAGACCATGAGATTGCTTCCTTTTCCAGTAATGTAGTGTTTCTTGAGCTCTGTTAGTCAAGGGATGTAAAAGGCCTTAAATGTTGATCATATCCCACATGGAGGAGCACCTGTGCAATGAGGCCCTCTACATTCACTCCTTGACTCATTCACTGCAAATGAGCTGCAGTACCTTCTTGCTCAGGACTCAGATTTCTTTGGGAAAAGAGTCTAAGTGACTCCCACTAAGGGGTGTCCCTGGTTTTACAAAATTCCTAGGGAACAGAGTCCTGAATCTTTTCTTTCCTTTCTTTCTTTCTTTCTTTCTTTCTTTCTTTCTTTCTTTCTTTCTTTTTTTGTTTGTTTGTTTCATTTTATGTATTTGGCACAGGATCTCACAACAAAGCTTGGACTTACGGTGAACCTCCCGTTTCAGCCTCCCCAGCACTGGGATTACATCATATGCCACCACACTTGGATCGTTTGCAGACTCAGCATGCCCCAGGGTTGGGGCATGGATGGCATGTGGGACTAGGGATTGAACCCTGGTCCCTGCTCTTGCCAAAGCAGGCACTTAGTCCACCTAGCTATCTAGCCTTCCCCTCCGGAATCTTTTCTTACATTTCAGATGCAAAAGGCCCTTCAAAAGGGCTTCTTATCAGTGGGCATCTGAGCTCTGCTTTCAGCCCCACTTCTCATGACAGAGCCTTGCAAGTTGGAAAGAGCTGGAATGTGACTTTGGGTCCTAGCTCCACCACATACCAGTTCTGTGACATTAGGAGAATTTGCTTTACTTCTTTGACTTTCAGTTCTTTCAACTGTCAAAAGTGTAGATGAGAAAGCTAACTTAGTGGATTGTGCATTGATGTATATTAGATAATATCACATAAATATAAAATTTATTGTTACACAATCCTCTGAAACTGTGGGCCAAAGAATACTCTTTTAAGTTTTGGGCGTTGGGTATTTTGTCCCAATATTAGGAAATTAATACATAATACTTATAAATATGATCAATATATTTTACAATAAATGACACTTTCTTAAAAAGTCATCATATTAAAAGGACTTACACTAGATCTGGTGCATATTTAGAAATTTTTTTGTTTTAGTTTTTATTTTTCCTCCCTCCTTATTAATTTGGACATGTGCATCCATATATCTGACCTTACTGGCACACTTCAAATAGTATTTCCTTCACAGAGCCCAGGTAGAGATTAAAGTTCCATCATTTAGTCCCTACTTAGGCAGATTCCCAGCATGCTGTGCCCTGGCCCTGCCCCCAAATGGGGATTAAGACTGGGTATGGTGATGCGCACTTGTAATCCCAGCATTTGAGAGGCTAACAACGGAAGAATCACTACGAGTCCGATCTACCTAGTGAGACTGCGTAAACCCTGTACTAAATAAATGTAAAAAATTAAAAACAAAACATTAAAGCTTCATCTTTTAAGATTGAATAGCTCTGGAGTCAAGTTTTGGATTTACCATATCCCAGTGTTTTCTCATGCTTTGTTCTCAATACAATAGGAGGAGAAATAGTAAAGGATTTGTCGAGCTTCTTTGAGGATATGATGAAGTTTTTCTACAGAACTTCTTGCTGAGTTTTCAGCCCAATTCTTTTTAGTGTAATGTTTATATTTGCACCATTGTATTAAATTGATGAAATCTTTTGTTGTTACTATTTCTGGTAAATAATACATATACAGTATTGTGCATAAATATGAGTGTGTACAAGTGTAGTTTTGTGGAATTTAAACATGTATGTATTTTGAAACTTCCAGCTAAGTAAGCATTTTTAATTCTAGGTCATTATTTACAAAAATCATATTTTGACTGTAAGGCAGATTCACGACATTGGAGTTTGGAAATTTAAGTCATATACTTTCCTTGTGGTATGAAGTGAACTTTCATACTGATGGACATAGAAATGTCACCTAGTAAAACCTAAAATTGCATGCATACTAATTCAACAATGTAATATCTATGCACATACCCTGGAGCAGTGGCTCTCAGACTTTAGTGTGTACCAGAATCTTAAAATACACATTTCTGGTGCCACCCCAGACTCAGTAGGTCTATGTGGGGCCATAGACTTTGCATCTCTAACAAGTTCCCAGACAATATTGATGCTAGGGTTCTGGAGCCACACTTTCAAAAGTACCAGCTTAGAGAGATTTTGGTACACATGCAGAAGGAGACATAAATAGATTTTTTTTAAAATCCTAATTGCTCCAAGCCATAAGCAACACAAGGATCCATCGGCCATCCAAAGAGAGAATTAGTTATGGCATATTGATATAAGAAGGAAACACTAGATAGTGATCAAAGTGAGTGATCTATAGCTGCCTACAGAATGATAGCATGAGTTGCATGATGTTGGTGAATGAAATAAATAAGGCAAGAAAGAGTATCTCCAATATAAGTATGTCTATATGTATCACAAGGGAAAAAAGTGCACTTTACAAATCCACATATACATAGTAGAAATACAAAGAAAAGTTGAGAGTTTACTTACACACCAGTAAATTATGAGGGGTGAGGAGGATGGAGTCATGCTGGTAGTTCTGTGAGATCTAGCAATAGTCTACTTTACATGGTCATTGGATGTGTTAGAGATGCCTTCAAATCATTGTTTAAGTTGTACATTGGTATTGATATACATCTATGATACACTGCATAATTTCAGAATTTCTTAAGAAAAATATTCTATTTTAAAAGACAATATCCCCCCTCCTTTATGTATTCTGGCTCTTTGACAGTTTGAGTTTTTAGATCTAACCACTGGGATTCACTATTTGGTTCAATTACTCTGCTTGGTCAACTGTATAAAAGAAGAAATTTGAAGATTCAAAAAATAAAATGTTCATATCAATACCTCTGGCGTTATGAATTAGCAATGAACAATGCATTATAAAGTAAAAGACACCAGTTATTTAGAGCCCAGATTCCTATATTGTGCAATTAGGATGTTTAACGATCTGGGAATACATTTGGTTGAAATAGGTCCTTGTAGTTAGACGTTGACATGCTAACCATATAAATGATCCAAGAGATGTATAGCTCTTTATTACATTACAAGTGATTTCCATAATTTTGTCAGCTCAGATCTCAGGACTATATGAATTAAAACTGTTAGCTGTTTTCATTTTGTGAGTGAAGGATGATTTTTGAAGTGCTTGAAAGACAGAAGGATTTAAATGTGACTGTTGTCTGTATTGTGATGTTCTTTTCCCTCTAAAAATTCATGGAGGAGGAGCCAAGAACATCTGCAGTTCCATGTGCATCCCCAGAATGTTTGTGTGTCTTACAAAATACTTGGTCTGTCTTTGCCTGTTATCAGAGTCTTGTTTTCAAATTTTATTCAGCTGAATCTCTTTGCTACATTTTTAGCATATCCTTTGAAAGAATTCTTAATCCTTTCTAAAACAAAATTTCTTTGGGGGATGGACTGGGCTTCTGCTATTTGATCACAGTGTGGATTCCCAATTCACACCTCCCACATGTTAAAGTGACAGCTGCATAATCCTCAAACACATTCTGGCAATGATGAATGCCAATATACTGTGATGACATCTCAAGAATCCGACTGCAGCTGCCCACTGATATGAGTGGTATCTTTATTATTTGGTGAGTTAGACAGATATATTAAGTACATTTGTTGCAAACACTACAAGGTATAAAGAAATATTCTTTAGTTATAATGAAAAAATTTTGAAAACGCCAACGTCCATCAATGGAAGAATGCTGTTAAACCATGGAATACTTTACAAGTACCACAATGTAAATGGAAATTTATGAACACATGTCAGACTGGACATTAAGCAATGTATGTGCATTGTTTCTTTGAACTCTCACAACTACATGGCATTCTTATTTGATTGAAAATTACTCAGACTTGACCAAAGTGACA
>PVKN010038450.1:0-11048 GCA_004027915.1 Capromys pilorides
AAAAAAAAAGTCTTCTTGGCACCATGAATCTACCCAGAAATGAGATGTCCCCATGTTAAATATTTTGAAAAGTGCACATATATTCCACTTAAGATTTATGGTGTACATTGCCTTATTAAATGCTAGTGATGTGAGTATTTTTAACTCTGAAAGTCATTTACTCTGAGTAAGATATTAACATCTTTAAGACTTTTGTTTTCATGGAACACACTCCAGGTGACTTGAGAGAAAGGAAATTATTAGGAAGTATGTCCAGGCAAAAATCAACTCAATATAGAATAATTAGAGGAAAACTAGGGCTGTACTAGTGCAGACTGGCAGGTACACAGGGTTAAATAAGGCCCCAAATTAGGATAAATAATGCAAAAAAAAAAAAAAAACCAAACAAACACTGGAAACATAGGCTTAAGAGTGAGAAACAGTAACAGTACAATTGTTCTCAAGTATGAGAGACAGTAGTAGTACAATTGTTCAGAACCAAATTGCAAAAGAGAGTGCAGGAGGTTTTCTTGGGTGTGGTGTTGACTTCAGCTTGTATTAGGTAGGGCGGAGGAAAATCTAAGACTTAGCTGAGAGATCTTCTCTTCATAATGATGGAAGGAAAACTTCAGAAATGGTGTTATGGTCTATATAGCACTGCTAATATTTTACATTTTGAGTAGATTATAGTAGCTACTGAGTAAGTTAGATGACTTTGAAAAGTTCTCTGACTCACTGATGACGTGACTGGGGACCTAAGATTGATTATGTTTCTGTTGCTACCTCCAAAACACAAATTAGATCAGCATTAGTCAACCGATTTAGAATTATACTCAAGATAGTAAGGAGCATGGAAGCCATTTGTGAAATACTCCAGCCAGAAAGCTTAATCTCAATAGATCAAAGGATAATAATGAAAGTATCCTGAATAGTTATCCAGAAACTTCTATACATTAATGGAAGTCAATATTATTGAAGCACATGTCCCATGGTCGCCAGAAATTTCAATCACTTTGGTCAATGGTATGACTTCTGTCTTAATTACTCTTCTCTCATTGCTGGGACAAACACTCTTTCAAAATGAAGGAAGGAAAGGTTTATTTAGCTCACAGTTACTGGAGGTTTCAATCCATATTCAGCTGGTTTGAAGGCAGGGTGGCACAAGGCAGAGAGCAACCTTTCATGGCTGTAACAAAGAGCAAGAGTGAGGGGAGGAGTAGCAGCATCTTAAGCAGCTAACTTCTCTTCCTTCCTTACACTGAAAAGCAAATTACCTGCCCCAGGGCAGGTGCAGCACTCACACCCACAAAAATCAATCACAAATTCCAGAACCCACCCCATGTCTGTAAGAGTCTTTGGGAGATACCTATACACAAATCCTTGAAATTTACAGAGGAAGAATGCCTCCCCTAGCAACAAATTATTTTCTATTTCCACTAGGAGGAAATTTTCTGAGTAAATGACATGATCTGTGCCAAACTTATCTTTGTAGTTTCAGAATCTAACATTTCTAGCACATAAGAAGTATGAGCTCCATGAGCGTATGTGGGATAAATCAACAACTTCTAAGGTGGTCCAAAGTCATTCAGTTGCAAACAGGATGGGTCACATGAATGTACTGAGATGATTCAGAGACTATGTTGAACCATAGGACAAAACTATGATGACCAGACACACATGAAGCAGGACAGGTCAACACTACTGTATGATGTATATTTGTCAAATGGAATAACTTTAAAAACACTGAATTTGATTTTGAGAGCTAGACAGAAACAATATAAGATAATATAGTCATGGCTATAAAAGCAGTGGTCCACATGAGCCCATAATATGACAAAGAACATTTTTCACTTGTTGATCTTTTCCATACCTATATATCTTGATTGCATCTATCTTTAAAATAACAAAAGCAGTCATTGCACCATCTTTATACTCAAAGATGGTGCCTATATGTCAGTAGAAATGAAGACTTTCAAGTATGTACTTTCCTTCTTGACTACATGCTGTGTCAGTGCATATATTTCCTGCTGTCAGAACTCTGAGAAGGAGGCCGGTGCTAGAATTTCACCAGTGAGCTACACGTAAAGGGAGACAGAGAGGCCAACAAATCTGAAATATGCACATTTTGCTCAGAAAATGCATGCAAGAAGAAGTTAGGATGCTGGCCTGGCCTGGCCTGGCCTTGCTTTGCCTTTGCTGGCAACTTCTCTACCTCTGTCTAAGACTCCTTTGCTCTCTTGTACACTGGCCACTCTTCATGTTTATTTTCCTTTGTTTTTAATTCCATTCAAGACTTTGATGCTGATTTCTAGCAGTTCCCTTATCTGATTATTCAACTTTATATTATTGACTACGAGTTGAACTCAAATTGGATTAATCCTGTAATGGGTAGTGGCACACATCTGCAATCCCAGAACTCTGGGGGTGTGGCTGGCGCAGCCTATGGTGCTGGGGATGGAATCGCGGTCCCTGCAGTTGCCTAAGCAGGAGTGTTAGACTCCTCAGCCATCTCGCCAGCCAATCCCAGAACTCTGGGAGGCTGAGGCAGGAGCATTCCAAGTTTGAACCTTGCTTGGGCAATTTAGTGACTTAGTGAGACCCTGTCTCAAAATCCTCAGCAAGAAACAAACAAACAAACGAACAAACAAAAACCTCTAAAGCCCTTCAGTGTCAGTGTTCTCTGTGAAAGGCCTCACTCATTACCCCCTATACCATCGTTCCAAGCAAAGAAAAGAGTACATTGCAACAGCCTGTACCCACCTTGTTTCTCTGTCTTGTTCCCATTTCAGCCCTTTGTCTTCCCATTCTCTCATTCTTTTTTCTTCCCTCTCATTTTTTCCCCATCTTCTTTCTCCATTCTTTTAGTCCCTGGGGCTCCAAACTCACTGATTTTGAGGTTCTGTATGTCAAAATGAATGGATATGTTTTAAAATTAGATCAGCTAGCAGATCATTTTATAAAAGATGAACACCTGGAAGAAAAAATTGTATGGAAGCAACAGACAGGGTCTGAATATGATTCTTCTGGTTCTGAAATTCAGCTCTTTCTTCCTGCCTACAGATCTCCATGTATGTATCACTAATTATGCTATTCCTCTGGTCTTAGTTTAAAATTTTCTTCAGAGACATCTTTTCTCACTTCCTAGACATAGTTATATGTCCAGTTCACATAGGGCTATTATACTCCACAGGCAGAATATCTTGGACTCAACTAACTATATAGATGTAGATGAAACATTGGGATTATATGACATTCATCTAGAAATTTTATTTAACTCCTAAGAAATTAGAAGTGAGTGACAATTCCTTTAATACAGGTGAGTGGCCTGTAAAATGCATCCTTATATTGCAATCTCCTTGTTATTGTAACCTCTCTTTGGTAATGAACCCCACCATCCTTTTCATCCTTCAATGAAGAGAAAGCTGCAAGTTTTTTTTTTCTTTTTTAGTTCTATAAATAGAGCCAAGGGCCTTCCCACTGAGCTACTTCCCAGCACTTAATTTTTGGAGGCAGGGTCTTTTTAAGTTGCCCAAGCTGGACTTGAACTTCTAATCCTCTTGCCTCGGTTTCTTTGAGTTCAGAGATTACAACATGCACCACTTTGCCTGGCACTGACTCACTTCTAGTGGATAAAATACTATAATCATTTCTCAATTAGGTTGTGAACAGATGAGAATTCCACCTTATTGGCTCTCTCAAGTTCTGTCTCTCTCTGCCAGGCCTTTCCCTGGCAAGCTGTGAGCCCCCTGCAGGGGGAGTGTGACCAGAAACCTGTGACTTTCTGGTAAGTGGTCCAGGAAGGCCTCAGCCCTGCCAGCATTCATACAAAAGAGCTTGTACCCAGGTACAGCCTTGAGATACACTCCCTGCTGACATGTTGAATATGACTCCTCAAGAGCCTTTTGCCCAGGGGAGCCAGCCAAGCCATGCCAAGCTCTCTAACCATAGACCCAATGATGCAAGGTTGCTTTAAGTCACTAAGGTTTCTCATAGAATAAAATTATGAAACCATAAATAACTAATGCAGATTTTGGTATCTGGAAGTGAGGAGCTACTGTGATTTGAGGAGTATACTAGGAAAAATCTAAATTTCTCTGAACATCAGAAAATTTTCACCTGCATTCCTTATAAATTAGGTCTAATAAGAAAGAATTACAAGTAATTTTGAGTTACATTTGATAGGGTTCTCACCAAAAATGCTGACATTAAAGTGCCTTATCTATTATTGATGTCTGAGCTAGTGAATATCTATAATTCAACGTATTGGTAGTCTTTTATATGCATAATTTCCATTCTATCAGACATATAACGCACACCCCGCACAGAGAATGTGTGTGGTGAATTGATGTGGTACAGGATACTCTCCTACAGCTTTTTATGAGGTTCTGAATTCTCCCATTAACTTTTTATAGGTATTTGGCTTGAATCTGTGCCTGTGAATAAATGACCACACTTTCCTTCTTTTTTCTATTGGAAGCAATGCATGACCATTGCACTTCAAACTTCGATTCTTTTGGCATGTAATTTCTCTTATACAAAAATTCCTAGGCTGTATAAAGAGCTTTCAAGAACCCATCATCTTAGCACAAAGGGAAACACATTTTATCAAAGTTGTCACCTAAATCCATTCAGTATTCTAGTTTTATGTTATTGGGGACAGATTTTGCTATCTACCCTGAAGGATTCCTTGCTGGTATATAATACAAAAGGGGTCACCCATGGTGTCAGCCTCAAATAAAGACATTTGAGTTGTGATAACCATGAGAGTAATATATTTCTTGGTAGGTGGTAGTTCTCTGAAAGTATCTATAATTAAATACTGTTATGTATTATTAGATAAAGTCTATCTATCTATCATTTCTAATTTAATACTATCTAATATTCATTTCTTTGCACTGAGTAAAAAAAGGAGGACAGGGGAGATAGCTCAGTAGCTTAAGTGCCTGTCTGGCAAATATAAGGTCCTGAGTTCAGTCTCTGGTACAAAAACAAAACAAAACAAAAATCCAACTGAGTAAAAATGAAATATAGGCCCACTGAGTCTATTTACATATGGCTTGAGAAACTGGACTAAAGTAAAGCCTTCAATTAAATCCCCATGGGACTGGGTGCCTGCCCAGTCCAAGTGCCTGCAATCCAGCATTTGGTAGATTAAGACAGGAGAATCACCATAAATTTAAGTCCCCCCAAACTTTGAAGGGAAAATAGGGAATATGGAAAATATTCTTGACTCCACCGCTGTATGATTATTTAACAGGATTTAAATTGTTAATGGTATTGTGGGCCAGTCTCCTAGATTCAATCATTTTAGCTTTCTCAGACTACCCAAGACTTATTTATACACTCTGAAGTTTTTCTTTATAATGAAAATTATGTACAAGGGCAATATTACATGAAAGTAAGATAATGCTCTCATTAGAGGGTATGCTGTGATCATAAATATCTTCTTCCATGATATGTCACAGAGTTCCAAATGTTAAACTTTTCTTTGACTTTAAGGCCTTTGTAAAACCCATGTATTTCAAGTAGATTAAGCCATCACTATAAAAAAGAGCTACCTAGTAGCTAGCTCAATAGTAGTAATTAGTTTATTTGAATAATTTGTGCTTACTTTTACATGTCAGAAGAACACTTTTTGAAGTATGACACAGACTAGGTCAGATTTGCCCACAGTAGTTAAAAGGAATAAATTGCCTTTGGCCTTGCTCAGGAGGAGTAGCCACTCTGCCACCGCCCTCATCCCCCCACAGAAAGCTCTAAAACTTAGGGAAATGAGAAATGGAGCAAGGCAAAGCCCAAATAACATCGTGGCAAAGTCTGGGAAATACCTTCTATTTTTATCAATCTTGCTGAGATGTGGAATTTGTTATATTTTCTTTTTTGCTGTTGTTCAGTATAAACAACTCATAGCTAAAACTATATAATGCATTACTAAAAAGGGGTTCTATTATTTTAAAACATTCATTTTAATTTGATGGTTCATTTTGGGTTTTTTTTTGTTGTTGCTTGGTAATGATGTCATTTATTTATTTATTTATTTATGCATTTGGTTGTTTTAAGGTCTCACTATGGAGCTTGGACTCATACTGATCCTCCTGTTTTCAGCCTCCTCAGCACTGGGCTTATAGGTGTATGCCACTATGCCCAAACTCAGGAATCAAACCGTGGTCCCTGCGCTTGCTTAAGCAGGTACTTTAGTCCACTGAGCTATCTTGTTGGCCTCTGCTTGGTAATGATGATAGTGGCTATTCTATAATTCCACTGTTAGAATCTTTTTCATTTATTTTATTTTATTTTTTATTTTTTTGGCGAGGGGGAAGGAGGGTGTATAGGCTGTTCAGGTCTCACTCCTAGATTGGACTAGTAGTGATTGTCCTATTTACAGCCTTCCAAGAGCTGGGATTATGGGAGTGCTCCACCATGCCCTGTCTCAATTGCTGTCTCAGCACATCCTGGGGGGTGGGGCCAGCACAGCAGGCCAGTTGAACCCCCAGCCCCAGAGCTTGGTGCAAGTGCTTTATTTTACTGAGCTATTTGGCTGTTTCTCTTTTTCACTTAAGAGACATTATGGACTTAAAATTGTATACTCATAATTCTGGGATAAGTCTTGATCATCATTAGCCCATGCATGGCCCTCATTCATGCAGTGAGATAGGGGGTCATGGTTGTACTATGTTCAACAGGAGGAACCAGGCTCAGCTGTACCTGCCTTCTGGCTCTGGGCTCCTCTGCAGTTTGTGTATCTGATCTTTTCCTACAGATGTAACAGCTATCCTAAGTCTTCCTTGCATTATTCTCTTATTTGATTTCTTGCATCACTTTATCTAAGTGTATTTCTAAGACTTATGCGTTTATATTTCATCTTAGTTATTTTAACTCTTTACTCTTTTAATGATATCTTACGTAATATTTGTGATACTCCTTTACTTTTTTTTTTTTTTTTTTTTTTTTTTTTTTTTTTTTTTTTTTTTTTTTTTTTTTTTTTTTTTTTATTTTTTTTTTTCTCCTTTTTTTTTTTTTTTTTTTTTTTTTTTTTGTGGCCAGCTCAGTCCAACCTGGGGATGGGGCTGTCATTGCATGAAGTGTATGGGATTAAACCTTACTCCCTGTGTACTTGCCTAAGCTTTCCTAAACAGGCACTTTAGACCACTGAACTATCTCGCAGGCTCTAAAATAATTTTTTTGGGTCATCTGTTTTCTTGGACTGTGCATTCTCACAGCACCTATCTATCATTTTGGTTGCTATGTGTGGTTCTGCAGGCTTCTTAAAAATAGTTGACTGAATAATTTCCCCTCTCGTTCTCTCCCTGCCTCTTGTCTCTACTCTCATTCTTCTGTTCTCTCAGGTCCTCTTGTTAGTCCTTCTCTCTCTTACATTTGGAACTTGTAATTGCAGCTAGCTGCTGCACATCTCTATCTACAAGTATAATAGGCATCTTCAACTGTATTCCATAGCTTTTTTTTTTTTTTTTGCGGGACCAGGGATTGAACTCAGGACCCTGTGCTTGCCAGGCTAGTGCTTATTCCACTGAGCTATCTCCCCAACCCCTTCAACTATATTCCTAAAGCATATTTTTCCTCTTATATCTATGCCTTCTCTCTTCTAGACTACCCATCAGAAGCCCTAGGACAAAATGCTAGTATTCTAAGAAACAGAATTAGAAATGTAACAGTATAAAGCTGTAAACAGGAATGCATATTTTGCTCTACTTCAGTGGTTCTTGGATTTCATGTGCCTGGAACCACCTGAAGGGTGGTTTCTAGTCACTGAAAGTTTCTAGTCACTAAATGGAGAATGGAGCTTGAGTACCTTCAAGTCCAATAAATTCCCAGGCAATGTTGATGTCACTACACTTCGAGAACTATTTCAAACCCATGTTTCAGGATATTAAAAACAATTCATGAGTGGTTTATGTCACCAATCTTCTCTAAGTTTCACAACACCTCTACGGGTGCATTTGAAAACTGATGTTAATTGTGCCCAGGGTTAGCAATTTGACTCAGAATCCAATAAATTTTTAATCATGCAGGAAAAATATCTCAGTATTTCCTTGAATTCTTTGCACAAGTTTAAATTAATCTTTACCTTTTTATATAATATAAAGGCATTCCCTGAAATTCAAAAATCCACATTTTAAAGGAAATTTCACTTACTTATGTATTTTGTGAAATTTATTCTACTTACATTCTTCACATTTTGCTCATTGGGCCAGCAAGATAGCTCAGGAATCTAAAGCACCTGCTTAGGCAAGCTTAGGCAGGTTTTGGGGACCTCGGTTTGATCCCTGGCACCACATGCCACACCAGCCCCATCCTCATGGTGCACTGATCCAGCAAAAAAAATTCTGTTCACCAGTATACCTCATTTTACCTAATGCAATTGTAATAGATTTCATGGAACTGTAGTTCTGTATACTGCATAGTATTTTGAATGTGTTAAGATAATTAGCTATTAAAATTATGATATAAACTATGAATAGTTATCTTGCAGTTTGTATATTCTTCTTTAAAAATGTATTTGATATACAATCTCTACACATCTTGGACTCATAGTGATCCTCCTGTTTTCAGCCTCCTTAGCACTGGGATTACAGGTGTGTACCACTACGCCCAGACTCAGTGCACCTGGGGGTGGGGCCGGCACTACATGTGGTGCCAGGGTTTGAATCCCAGTCCCTGCACTTAGTGTACTGAGCTATTTCACTTTTTTTTTTTTATAAAGAAGTGCACAGGCACAAACTTTATTTATTTGCAGTACTGGGAATCAAACTCATGATCTTGTGCTTGTGAGGCAGGCTCTTATGCCCCTGAGCTATTTCCCCGGTCCTCTATTCTTGGAATATAGGATGCTGTGTCTATTTTCCTACATGAGTGCATGCATGCACATCAGATGTGATACATCTTATGGGTGTACCAGTAAGTCATGACCTAAGAAAAACAGTGATTTTTCTTTAGTATCCACTGGCAATTAGAATGGCAAAAGTTGTTCATTCTCATTTTGTGTCCTGTGCAGCCTATTGCCAACTTTTCTTTTTCTAGCTCATAAATGCTACTGATTTGCATATGCTAGGCTGCTACGGTATTCCCATAAACCTCCCTCAGAAGAAACAGCTTCCTTCAAAAGGAGTCTTTAAAAATATTTACCAAGCTGTAATAAACAACACTCCTCAAATGTGCTGTGTATATTAAAAGAAAAAAACCTCTTGAGGGACAGCATCAGTTTTATTTTTACTCATTAGGCTCTCCCTTTTGCCAGTAGCAGTAAATGATGTGGTCAATGTAGCTCATGAAAAGGGTTTCTTTTATAAATCTGAAGAGATAATATATATCCTTCTCCTTGTTTGTTGAGATTCAGATAGATAAAAATATCTTTTTTAAAAAAACAAAAACTGTTCCTACCAAACAAGGAGATATTTAGATTCAGCACTGCAAATGGAGATCTATAGTTAAGTAAATGGAAAAGCACCAGATCAAATTATATTGTCTCTAGCAGGTAATAGTGGTGCTGGCCTCTTGGCACTGACCATGCTGTTCAATATGTTTATTAACTTACGTTATTTAAAGTGAGAATGGAAATAGCCTAGCAAACTTTGGTTCTGGAATGGGCAGCGGGCTCCTTCTGCATCAGGCTGCAGCTAGTTTGGAAACTGGAGCAGTGTGGTTGTGAATGAGAGGTGGCTATGAGCCTGCAGGAGTCTAATAAGAGCGAGGGGACAGGGACTGCATTTGGAAAATCCATCTGCTGACTGATCCTCTCCACTTAGCAAAAGCAAAGGAGTAGGACAAAGAGCAGGACAACACGTTATAGGAACTAAATGAAACTTTTTAGAAAAAACCATAGGTGAAAAATTGCTGATGATTTTCTTCCCATGAATAGGAACTGTTTCAGTAATGGGTATTTTATAAATGATTAATCTCTTGGGCTGGAGAGATAGCTCACCAGTGCACAAGCACCTGAATTTGATCACTGGTACTGCACGTCATGCTGGTCCAGGATCCCCAAGCATTCCGTGCTGGCACTGAAACCAGTGTGGTGGTGCATGCCTGTAATCCCAGCGCTGATGAGGCTGAGACAGGGGATCATTACGAGTCTGAGCTGTGTAGTGAGACCCTGCATCCAATAAAGAATTATTGATCTCTTTGTGTTGCTCATAAAACATATGTCTCATGTTTTTCTCACTTTTTCATGTTTTTCTTTTTTCTTTCACTACCGTATTTCTCTTCCTGTTCTCCTTTCCTTTTATCTACATTCCTCTTTCAATTTGTTTTTTTATTTTCATTCTTTCATCTTTTATGCCAAGCATTTGCTAGATGCTGAACAGACACAATAAAGGATATGTTGATCTTTGTCCTGGACTTCCTCAATGAAGAACAATAAGAAGAAATACACTAGTAGTTATGCAGAGACACAGTGAAAGAGACAGGGATGGGAATTATAATGTGACTCCAGGCAGAAAGCAGAGGAGCAGACTTAATCTCCTAGCTTAGTTGAGTCTTTCACAAAATAGACTTCATGATTTAATAACTGTACAATAGTCTAGTGTTACTTCTTCATGTTTCCTATCTGTCCATGCTACCCATAGCTGTCAGCATTCCTGGTATATTGCTCAGCAACATAAGATTTTCAATTTAAATCATCCCAACATTCATCCATCCATCCACCCATCCATCCATCCATGAGTCCAAATATTTGCCCCATGGAGAATGTTTTGCTCCCTCTCAAAATTCATATGCTGAATTTTTAAATGTCAAGATGACAGCATTTGAAGTGGAGTGGTTGGAGAGGTAATTTGGCCAGGAAGGTGGCATCCTCACTAAAAGGCTTAGTGCCCTATAAGTAAGGTCTAAGAGGAGCTGCCTTACCTTTCTACTGTGTGAAAACCCAGCAAGATGTCGTCTATGAAATAGGAAGTGAGCCTTCATCAGTTCCTAAATCTGCTTATGGTTTACCTTGGAGAATTCCAGAGAAAGAGAAACTCAAATATATGAATAAAATAAGCATAAAAGCAAATGGGGGGCCGGCAAGATGGTTCAGTGGTCTAAAGCGCCTGCTTAGGAGAGCTCAGGCA
>PVKN010038451.1:0-11058 GCA_004027915.1 Capromys pilorides
GAGTTTCTGTCCCTCAGGAGGCCCACATATTGAATCTACTACATAAAGATGTAACTTGGCTCTTACGAATATATTCCAAGAGTTAATAGAAGCTATGTTTGAAGAACTAAAGAATATAAGAAATATGCCTCACCAAATTGAGAGTATCCATAAAGCAATAGACACTATGTATACAAACTTTGGAGCAGAAAAGTATGGTAATTCCAATGAAGAATTCATTCAAGAGCAGATGTGAAGAAGGGTCATTTGAGACTCTCCAAGTTGAAGAAGGAAAGCTGTCTCAGTCACCTTGCTGCTGTACCAAGTATCACAGAGTAAGTCAGGGGTTTTGCTTTTGTTTTCTCCAGTTCCAGGACTGAACTTGGGACCTTGCACTTGCCAGGCAGGCACTTATGCTACCGAGATATCTCCCTGGCCCCTTGCCTTTTTTTGGAGGCAGGGTCTCTCTACACAGTTTAGGCAAGCCTTGGACTCACTGTAGCCCAGGCTGGTCTCAAACTCCCAAAAATTCTCCTCCCTCAGCTGGAACTACAAATATGCACCACCACACCCAGCCCAGAGTAGGTGAGGTGTTTGTTTGTTTGTTTGTTTGTTTATGGTACCAGGGATCAAACTCAGGACTTTGCGTTTGCCAAGCAGGTGCTTAGGCTGCTGAGGTATATCCCCGGCCCCAGAGTAGGTGGTTTAACAACAAAAGTTTATTTCTTACTATTTTTTTTTTCCAGTACTAGGGATTCAACTCAGGACCCTGCGCTTGCCAGGCAAGCGCTTATTCTACTGAGCTATCTCCCTGGCCTCTCTTACCATTGTGGAGACTGGAAATTCACAGTCAGGAAGTTAGCAGCATCATTGTCTGATGAGGTTTCTCCTCCTCGTTTATAAACAGCTACACCGTGCTCCATCCTCACAGGGCACAGACCCTCTCCTCCCTTTGTTCCCTCAGCAGGACATCCCATCATGGTGGCCCTCATGGAAAGCCAATTGCCCTCACAGACCCCACTGCCACATATCCTCACACTAGGGATTTAGTCTTCAACACACTCATTTGAGGGCAAGACCACAAACAGGAAGCCCACAGCAGAGAGAAAGCGGTACTTTTTTGAATACTCAACAGAGATCTGTGGGATATCAAGAGTACCAAAATAATGACTATGCAACTCTATTTCAGAAGGACATTTGAGCCTACTGTTGTCCTTCCACAGGACCTTTGTACCTACTGTTCTGCCTAAGCTGATCTTCTTTTACATAGCACAGCTCACTCAATTTGCTCTTGCAGGGCTCTGCTCAAATTCCACCTCCACTGGGAGGACTTCTTGACTTTCGCATATGAAGAAATCCACTCCCTCCACTCGCCATGCCCTGCAACACTCAACCCTTCTTCCCTGCTGAGCCCTTCTCCTTACTGTCATGTGCCTGATAGTCCACATATCCACCTGTTCACTGGGTGGTGGTCTTCTACTCCCCCCAGCACCACCCCCACACACATGGTCTAGGAAGGCTTAGTGGTTGCTCCTGCTTCCTGTCACACCCACAGCTACTGAAGCCCTGCCCTCCTACACATGCACAACAAATTCTTTTTGAATGAACAAAATCTATCAGCAATGAAAATGTCTAAATGATTTGATCCAGCCAACTCACTCCTGGGAATTTAAGCAAGTGATTCAAAAGAAGAGACAAGTTATATGAAGGCAAATCTTCATTGTCACAGAGTCATGTCTGTCAAATCATTTTAGTTAGGGTAAAGAGGAGGTTCACAACGGAAAAAAAAAAAAATCAACGTCATGCAATTGAATGTTTAGGAATAGTTCCTCGGAAGAGAGTTTTGAACTGATCCTTGAAGGAAGAGCAGACTTAGTTTAGCAGAAGAGAGATGCTGGCCAAAGGCCCCGTGAGAACGGTTCCGGAAATTGAGTCCTGAGAGAAAGCAGTCACCAGGCTCTGCAGGGCTCTTGCAAGGAACAGAGCTCATCGACCAAAGAGAAGCTGGTGGGCCAGGAGAGTCAGGCAGTCAGGAGACATGCCTGGAATTCAGCTTAAACTCAACTGAGGTCTTCCCTCCATAAATACTGAAGCACCCCAAAGTATTATAAATGAACTGTTTGCATCTTACAAAAACTGTTATACAATAGCATCCCTGCAAATGCAAAAGATATCTCAGGTATGCTCTTCCATCCAGCTTGGGAAAATCATTCTGCAGCTCCTGGCAGATCCTGTCAAATAAACGCCCACAGAGCTCTCACCCTTGCTGTGGGATCAGCAAGGGTGGGTCCCCTGTCTGTGAATGCCTCCTCACTCATCAGGGATCTGTATCTCATTATTTGAGGTTTCTTGGCATGTTTAAAATTCCATCAGAAAATATTTGAGAGTAATTTCAAAAGAAAGAATGAAGATTACTTCTTGTAGGTAAAAATGGCCTCAGACAGGAAGGCTTTTCAGGCAAAAATATTTAAGAGGATGCACTCAGTGATGGTGATCATGACAACAATAAAGACAACACTGTTGGGACACAGGGCTAAGCTGAGAAAAGCACATCAAGGGGGCTCTGTCTTCAGTGACAAATTATTTAGGCACACACAAACCTGTATGGTTCATGGGAATTTTCAAACACCAGTGCAGTAGCTCAAACAAATCATTTGAGGTCCTACAATGCCTAGTAGAATGCTAGCCCTGAGGGCATGTCATTTATGCCATTGTGGATCACTGCAAACATTAGCACCTGCTAGGGCTCTAAAAGTTGTACAGATCTAGCTGGGTGTGGTAACATGCCTGTAACATGCTTGGCAGGCTGAGACAGGAGATCCACATCAGATCCCAGCCCGGATGACTTAGAGATTTAGTAAGACCTTGTCTCAATTTTTTTAATTTTTAAATAAAGAGCAAGGGATAGGCAGGAAAGATAGCTCAGTGATCTAAGTGCCTGCCTGGCAAGCATAAGGACTGAGATTCCAGTACCACATGCCACACTGGCCCCACCCTGGGCATGCTGTGCCAGCCACCAAAACCAGACATGGTGGCGCATGCCTATAACCCCAGTGTTGAGGAGGCTGAAACAGGAAGATCACTATGAATCCAAGCTGCATAGTGAGACTCTGTACCAAATACATAATTTTAAAAAATAGTAATAATGGCTAGGTATATAACTCAGTGCAAAGGGCTAGAGTTCAATCCCTCTAGGATTACACACAAAAAGTTGTACAGGTCTAAATATCCTTCATCTGAGACCATCAAGTACCCTAGATTTCCAGAAGATAAAAAGGCGTAAGACCCATTTCATAGCCCCTGTGAGTTCCATGTGACACACACACTGGCATTCCCAAAGCAAACACAAACATGCTCCACAAATTGAATAAAGACCACGAAGAGCCCAAGGTCAGATCAACCTCCCAGATGGATTTGTTGCCAAGTTCCAGAACATTTTCTGCTTCCAGAGCCTTTGCACATTAGGGTTATAGAGAAGGGATGATGGGTCATGGAAACAACCTGCACTGCCAGAGTGAAGAACTGCTGGAAAGACTGAGCAGGTGGTAGCACTCAACAGAATTACAAGACACTGTCTCATTGGCCCCACTGATGAGACCAAAAGGCAAAACTGAGTTACCCAGGTCAGTGTTTTATACTGTAAAACCAAAACTAAATTGCTGCTGGCCTTTCAAAATATCAGTGCTAAGGAGAATGAGTGCTAACAGTCAAGCTTCCCAAACAGCCAAAAGGCATGCCAGCGAACTTCCTTCTGCTTTAATCCTTACTAAATTAAGTAATCTGACATTAACCCACCACCTATTTTTCTACCATTCTTTCTCTCCAGCCCCACCTTCAAGAAAAGTAACTCTGACCAATCTATTTGTCTTTCTTTTTTTTTTTTGTTTTGTTTTGTTTTTAATTTTATGTATTTGGTACAGGGTCTCACTATGTAGCTTGGACTCACAGTGACCGTCCTGTTTCAGCCTCCCCAGTACTGAGATTACACACTTGTGCCACCACACTTGGTCTTGGTGGCCAGCTCGGCACACCGAGGGCAGGGCCTACAAGGCATGCAGTACCCAGGATCAAACCCAGGTCCTTGTGCTTGCCTAGGCAGGCTCTTAGAGCACTGAGCTATCTCAGAAACCTTGTTTTTTTATTCTTGTGTCCACTCCCTATAGCCCTTCCCTGTCTATAAGGGTTATAGAGGAGAACACAGAGATGATGCGACTGCTACACCTACACCACCAGGGGTAGGAGCCTGCTTACAATATAAGATGGAAAACAGAAGAGGCTTATTTCCGCCTTCTTCTCTTGCTGCTTTTTGCTGTCTCCACTGCCTTCAGAAGTTGCCCCTGTGTCATGCCACCCTGCTTTGGAGCCAGCTGATTATAGACTAAAACCTCCACAAACTGTGAGCTAAATAAACCTTTGCCTCTTTAACTTTGGGTATTGGGTATTTTGTCCCAGCAACAAGAGAAAATCAACTAAGATACAAGGACTGCCCTTGTATCTTAGTTTGAGAAGCCCTGAGGCAGAATTAACAGCAAGTTTCCTTGTAATTAGGCCATAGAGTTCACAATCCCAAGTCTACAAAATCCTCACTAGACTCTTCACCTCTCACCCAAATGCTCGAGTCAGATTTAACTGTGCCATACATTAAACTGCCAAGGCAGTTCCCAGAAGATGTGAGTCAAGAGGAGTTCGCTCCTGGGATCAACACACCACCTGGGACAGCCATGTCCTACCTCCCACTTCCTGCAAAACAATCTGGTCCCACAATCTGCAACGTAGTGAGAGTGCTGGGGCCACGGCCCAGCTCAGCCTCTTTCAGTAGGGCACTTTAGACCAGTGTAGCCTCAGTTTCCTTGGCTGTGAAATGAGCCAGCACTCTTCTCCTGGGCCATGGGAGGACTAAATGGAGAACATGAGGACCAGAGTGCAGTGGAGGGTGCTCATCAACCTGGTCATTTATTAACTCCTTGCCCAGCAGCAGTTTTGATTGTTGTTTTTTGGAGACAGGATCTCACTATGTAGTTCAAGCTGGCCTTGAACTCACTATGCACCCTAGCCTGGCCTAACATTCACAGCGATCCTCCTATCCCAGCCTCCTGAGTGCTGGAGGCACAGACATGCACCACTGTGCCTAGCTCAAGGCAGTTTCCCCATCTCTTGATATCTGGAGCCAGGCTATCCATTGCCATGGGGCTGTCCTGTGCACTGCAGGATGCTGAGCAGCATCGCTGGTCGCTGCCCACTGGGAGTCAATAGCATCCTCCCAGCTCAGTGCTGAGAGCCACAAACGTGCCCCCAAATGCCCCTGAGGGGGGCAAGAACCATGGGCACAGGGCAGAAGGCTCTAAACCAAATGCAGCTGGAAACAGCACTCCAGGTGCCAGCCACACCTCCTGGGGTGGGGGACACAATGCAGCAGAGACCAGTGGGAAAGAAGCTTGTGCCACACACCTGTGACACTGCACATGGGGACCTTCACAGCATGGGCTGGTGTGCATGCGTACTGTCTTCCTCTCCCTCCACTTATGAATCTCTATGTATACTGATCTGGTGTTGAGATTCTACTGGCACCAATTTCTTTTATTGATCTGTGACATCAAAGGAAAGGTAACATATTTATCTATGAAAGAACACACCACATTATTTAACTACTCAAAACATGGAAAAGCCACAGCTGCCTGTACATGCAGAGCCAGGAAGCAGGGGACAGGGCCAGTGGGGGTGTTAAGGACCCATGCAGGGAGGACAGTACTCTCCTGGACTAGCTGGGGTGACCAGAAGCAAGTGACCTGACAGTTACCACTCTCTGCTTCCCAGAGAGTTCTGGCCAATGCACAACTGGCAACCACAGGAAGGCCATGTAACCAGAGATCAAGAATGAAAGTGGGAGAAGGCACAGACAGTAGCGGGAAATGCCATTGTGTGGGATTGGATTTGGCACTCGTAGAAATTTCCTGGAGGAACCCTTAAGGTGCAGCATGGTGCTTTCACATTATGAGGCCGCTCTTGGCCCCTCTGCAGGTTTCCTCATGGAGCTCCCTGTAGGCCCACTGCCCTAACTTTCCTGCTTCCATCTCCTAGCAAGGCCCCTGGACTGTGCCTGCAGCATGGGGTACATCCCAGCCATCCCCGACACCAGCAGCTCATGGACATTGCGCTCCAGTTTTGTAAACCACGCTTTAGGTCAGTGGTGGCAAACCTATGGCACGTGTGCTGCAGTGGGCTGTTTGTTGTCACTGAGAGTGCTAAAGGTTTGCCATCACTGCTGTGCATCAGCAACCACGGTCCTGGACTTAAATCTATACTGTGTCAGGGAAAAGCCAGCAAAATACAGATATCCTTCATGGTTGCAAACCTCTGCTGGTTTTGAGGCAGTGCTACTGATTAGAAAGCAGAAGATATTCCAAAGGACTTCAGCCTCTTAAAGCTAAAACACAGCAGGGAACAGTGGTACGTGTCAGTTAACCCAGCACTCAGGAGACTGAGGCAAGAAGATCACGAGTTCAAGGCTAGCATGGCGAATATGGAAGATCCTGTCTCAAAAAAAAAAAAAGAAAGAAAGAAAAAATGTAAATTAGTTCGTTTGTAGCTCAGTGCAAAGATCTTGGATTCAATTTCACTACCCCCCCCAAAAAAAAGCCCCACAGGACCATCAGGTGATGGCTGTACTGTAGTGGCTGGAGATGTAAAAGTAACAGCACAGGCGGAAACTGAAAGTCATCTTGATTTAGAAGTCCACTAAAGGAAGCCTCCTTCTTTTACACTGAGTGTCTTTGCACACACCCCTTCCTTTGCCTGAAGCAATGTCCCTCCTCTGATCTACCAAGTCACAAGCCTTAGGCAGGCAGACATTGCCAGGCCTGAGGCATAAAGTGGGTCCAAAGTACTAACTTTGCCGACTTTAATTAAATGGAAAAACAACTAGGTATGGTAGTACATGCCTATAATCCCAGCACTTGGGAAGTTGAGTCAGAAGGATCACATTGATTTCAAGCCTGAGCTACATTGTAAGACCATCCCATTTAAAAAAAAAATTAATGATAAAACAAAAATCTCAGTATATGCATTCTCAGTATGCATTCATAATAGTGTTAGGTCTCAGACCCCAAATGACCCCACACAACCCTATAGAGCACAGTGACATTGTAACGTCACCCCCCGTACACAGAGCTCTTTATTTCCAGGAGGTGGCACACAGCACACTGCTTGCCCTGCTTGCCGTGTTCAATGAGAATAGAACAAGGAGCATCTTTAGAGAGCCTCCTGCCTTGGACTGAGACCTGAGATCAGAACTTCTTCCCATATGCTTCTTACATGATGAAGTCCCCTGAGGGAACACTGAACATCTGGAAGGGAAGAGGAAGAAGTTTTGCAATTCCAAAACAACTTCCTTGGGCTAGCAAGATACCTCAGCGGTCTAAAGCACCTACTTAGGTAACCGCAGGGACCTCGGTTCAATCCTCCATACCACATGCTGTGCCAGCCCCACCTCCAGGGCAGGCTGAGCTGGCCATAACAGAAAGAAAGAAAGAAAGTTTTTAAAGCAACTTCCAAGAAAAATGTCTATATCATAATCACCACAGTTCTCTGACCTCTAGGAGTAATTCTTTTTTTTTAAGTAGTGCACGTTATCATTTGAGTGAGGTGAAGTACAAATGATAGGTGAGCCAGGGAATCTAACAAAGATATGCCATGTACAGAAACTATATAACCTTTGTGTAAAAAGGAGAATTAGGATGGGAGATGGGGATTTTACAGGAATAATGCATACACTCACCACAGTTGACTGCTGAAAATAAAATTAAAAAAAAAAAAGTCTTTTGCTCTCTTCTCAGGCCTCCCTGTAAGCAGCCGTTTAGGATAACTCTTAAGGTGAACCAAAAGGCAATCAGTGCCTCTGAAACCACTGCGTCTTTCCTGAAGATGTGATCCTTTCCACGCCTACTTGGCAATAGGCTCTGCCTATACTTCTGCATGGTCACCTGTGTTTGGCTCAATTCTTTCCTAGAAGACAAAAAGACCAACGAGCCAGAGAAGGGTGCTAGCAGCATCAAGAGCCAGTCCCAGACTCCTGCAGGCCCCTAGCAATTCACAGTGCTCATCAGAGGTTAGTGGAATGGCTGGGCTGGGCAAGAAGCCTGAACTCTGGGGTCAGAATGATCAGTATTCAAATCCTAACTGCCACGCACTGCCTGTGTGAACCTGGGCCAGCCACAACCTATTTAAATCTCAGAATCCTCTTGGGTGAAAAGATCGCATTTCTCTCAGCCTAAGTGGCTTTGGCAGGGAGACTCCTCACCGAGGCCTGGTGGCGGCCTTCTGCTCGAGGCAAGCACTTTGGGAGTGGGCTCCTGCGGGGAGGCGATAATGGCGCGGCCAGGGCTCTCCTGGGAGCAAGGCGCCGGCCCGAGGCAGCTTTCCCAGCGAAACTTTGTGAAACTCTGGCGCCTCCGCTAGACAGCCTTATCCCAGCGCTCTGGCCTGCGCGCTAAGGTGGCCCTAGGGACCGAAGCCGCGGCAAGCCACAGCGCGACACCAAGATCCAGTCCTGCGGACCAGAACGGGCCGGCCCCGCTGTGCTCGCGTCACCACCTTTGCTGACCAATCAGTGCCCGCAGTGTGGTCACGTGGCAGCCGACGCGGCCCGGGCTCTTCCGCTTTGGGTGCTCCTGGGAGGCTTGCAGCCGCCTGTCCCCTCTGTGCCTATCTTTGCTAGTGAGCTGCTCACCTCTTGCTGGAAACCTGAAAACCGGAGAGAAGGCGCGCGGTGCCCTTGGGGTGTCCCAGGCTGACGACCACGCCTGGGCGGGCTCGCCGCACACCGCGGACCCCGACCGGTTGCGACTGCAGCCGAGCTCCTCACCCCGCGGACGCTTCGGGGTCACATATGGCAGCCTCCCGTGCCGGCCGCGGCTCCTCACCTCGCCCCAACCTTGCAGTGCTTCTGGCCCTACAGATGCTCCGCCATCACCGCTTTGGCTGCAAAGGGCCGGGAGTGGGCAGCACAAACCCAGGAGGCGCCTCCCTGGGGTTCTCAGGAGATGGTGAAGCGGTCTGACTTTGATTCTCTGGTGTCTTAGGGCAAACGCGGAAGAAATGTTTAGAACCTTTGCAGAGCCGCACTGATCTGCTTTGATGCGCACGGGTCATGGGCCCTTCCCTGCTGTTTGAATCCCTGGAGATGCCTGAAACCCGCTTTATCATTTGTTAAAGGTACTGAGGATTGGCCCCAGGGCCATTGCACCAAACTACATATCCTACTGTTTCTTATTTTAAAACAGGGTCTCAGTTACTAGGAGGTGTCTTCCAGATTTATTAGAGGACAAAATACAGTTACCCCTGACTTTGTTGATAGAGGAGATAAAGTCTAGGGTTTCCAGGGGGAGGGAAGAGAGCCCAAAGGGAGGCAGAGGCTCCCCGCCAGGGGGCTTCTGGAGAGAATCCAGGTGGGGCCTCTGCAGCCATCTGTCAGATCCCCAGGAATCAGTGAACCTGCTCAGTTGGGAGCTGTGAACCTGGCTGCTGGGCTTTAGGACTCTCCCAACTCACCTGAAGCCCTTCTGTTTCCCCTCCTAGATAACCAGCCACAGAAATTTAAATCCTCAGTTCCCCCCAACACCCCACTTCAAGGCCGCTGGTGATGGAGTAACTGCACTGACAGCTGGACTCGTTCAGCTCAGGGACAGAACAGTGGTTCACTGCCTGTACTGATCCCCCATAAATACACTGAAGGAAGAACTGGAATGTGCTTGCGGGATCACATCCTTATCTGCCAGGCCAAGGTGCATGAACTCCCTGAGTTGTTCTGTCACTGCCACTGCTCTATCCTGTCCATCCTTACCCAGAGACGGACATTCACCTTCTCACTGTGCACCAATCGGCATGGGAGCTTCCAAGCTGGGGAGCAGGCCTAGCCCCTCCTGTGAGCCTCCATTCCCACTTGCCACCGACTCCACCCTGTTTCTGTGGGCTCCGAGTGTCAGATCAGGAATCCAGGCTCAAATCGTCTGGATGATTTATAGTTGCATAGAACTTTACAAAATACTTGCACATATTTTGCATTTCATTACAAGCCTGGAGTGGTAGCTCAGGCCTATAATTTCAGCACTCTTGAGAGGCTAAAGTAGGAGGATCCCAAGTCTTAGAAAGATACTGTCTAAAATATTTTTTAAAAGGTGGGGGTGGATGTAGCTCAGGGCTGAATCCCCAGTACTACAAAGGGAGAAAAGGATGGGGGTTGGAAGAATAGAATTCCAAAAGGGAAGAAGGGGAGAGGAGAAAGAAGAGAAAGGAAAAAAAGAATGAAACTCATTGCTGCATTACCTCTGAAGCAGCATATAGAATGAATTACATGCACATTAACATTTGCTGGTTGCAGATGTTGCAGGCTAGCCTCAGTACTACAGTACAACTACAGTACACTTTTTTTTTTTTTTTTTTAAGCTGGGTACCAAACTCAGGACCTTGCACTTGCCAGGCAGGCACTTATGCTGTTCAGCTATATCCCTGGCCCTCAAAGGATAATTAGAACTTAAGGAGAATCCAACATGACCAGCAATGTTATCAGGAGAGATCTGGGCACAGGTACACACAGAGGACCAAGGAACTCACAGGGAGGAGACATCATTTGTCAACCCAGCTTGGTTGGATGCAGTGGCTCACCCTAGAAATTCAGCACTCAGAGAGGCTAAGGTAGGAAGATTTCCAGTTCAAGGCCACATAGTTCAGCCTGAATTAAATACTGAAAGTATCAAAAAAAAAAAGGGGAGGGGGCAGTGAGATACCTCAGCTTAGGCAAGAACAGGGACCAGGATTCAATCCCTGACACTAAATACCATGCAGTCCCCATCTTGGGCACAATAAGCCAGCCACTGAATGCAGGCATGGTGATGTGTGCCTGTAATCCCAGAGCTGCAGAGGCTGAAAACAGGATCACTAGGAGTCTGAGCTACATAGTGAGATCCTGTACTGAATACATGAAAAAGAAGAAAGAGGGCCGAGAGGGAGGATAAGAAGGAGGAGGAGAAGGGGAAGAAGAGAAGAAGAAAAAGAAGAAGAAGAAGGAGGAGGAAGAGGAGGAAG